>JAVJAQ010005123.1:541236-763736 GCA_032362365.1 Zygogramma bicolorata | reverse complement strand
TCAATTTTCATTAAAAAAAATCATAAGTCCTTGCAAAGACACATTGCTGGGAGTATTTTTTCATGAAACTATCGAATTTAGCAAGCTTATTAACCCCAGAGGGGTCGCTGATTTTGTCTCGCGAAAGAACACCCCCGACTACCCTTAGTTGAATTTTCTTAAAAAAAAATCATAAGTCGTTGGAAAAACACATTGCTGGGAGTATTTTTTATGAAACCATCGAATTTAGCAAGCTTATCAACCCCAGAGGGGTCACTGATTTTGTCTCACGAAAATACACCCCCTTCTAATTGTCTTTGGAATGTTTCGACGTTTCTGTTCATAAAATAAATCAAAATGGTTAATGCAATGATATAAATACTACACTGTTCTTTTTAGAATATGGTTGATCACAGGATCAATCAAAAATAAAGAATTGGGTGTTATTGGTGACGAATCCTTCCTGTGATAATATAATGAGCGAATTTCTAATAGCTTGTATATCCTGGAATCTTTTTAAACGAATGTAATGTGTGAAAAATTTCGCTCTGATATTTGTTTTTTCAATTTTTGAAGGTGACATTGCCTCATAAGTCAGTTATATATCTTTATTTTATTCAGATATGCAAGTTATTGAAGGTGAAACGAATTTTATCGAAACGTTGTATCCTCTGGAATACACGTATACGATTCTGTAAACTTCGTATGAGATTTCGCAGAAAACAATATATTTCAACCACTAGCTCTTGAAAAAATATATTCATAAAAAATACTTCGGTTCCAAACCCTACAGATATCAAATTATTTCTATACTGATTCGACACAAGTTTTTCTATCTACCTCAGCTATGCATTCTTTTGATGAGAAAACTATGGTAGAACTAGTTTTTGTCGGATGCATCATGTGAACTGTCATAAAATTAATAATGAATACTAAATGTCCCAGTGACTCTTTCGTAATTTCCTTCCGTCAGTATATCTTTAATAAAATGCTCTCAGCTATCACAAGAAGATACATTGGATTATTATTCTTTTCTGAATTTACAAAAACTGCTATGAGTCCATCAAGTATTTAAGACTAAAGCAGAAAAAATGAAACGTATGGAATCTCATTGTTGACTGGAGTATTCCCAACTGACCAGTAACTTTTTGTTTATTAAAATGAATATGTTTGTTTGTTTTATTTGTTTGTATGTCTCTAATAGACTCGAAAACTGCCGAATTCGATTGTCTGAAATTTATGGAATATTTTCGAGAAAGGTTGGTTGGGTGGCAGGATTTTTTTTAACAATTGTTTTCTTGCGGGCGTTTCGAATTTGATTAAATTATCCTTTGGGGTTCTGTAACAATGAATTTTCATAAATATACCTCCCACAAAACTTTTATGATTATCATTATTTCTATTTTACGAGAAATGATGAAATCCTAATCAAATTACTCACAGAAAAAGAATTTTTTTTTGTTTAACTTATAACTATATTAAAAACCATTAGACATATTAGACACATAATAAAAAAAACATTGCAACAACAAAATTTTATAGACAAACAACCAACACAACCGACATGAAACAAACGAATAACTTCATGTATGATTTCTATAACGTGGTGTTTGTTTTTATCAATGACAGAAAGAATGGGACCTAAAAATGGGGGAATATTATTTAGGTATTTTACTGATCAAGTTGAAATGTGCGTATTCAGGCCATCGACATCCCTTCTAGTGTTGACACTATCGTGTTTGAGAGTTCGAGGATATGCATCATTTCGCTAAGAAGTCATTTGGATGAAATAAATATGGTTGAACATCTAGAATAGTTGGATGATCAAAATCAATCATGTGTCTATGCTGCCCTTATATTCTATGAGGGCTGTGCGGTTTTTCATATTTATTTTCTTAGAGTGTCTCATGTGTTCTGAAATTCGTATTTCAAGAAACTGTCCTGTTTTGTGTTTAATTTTTTTATTTTGAGAAAAAGTTCTTTCCAACTGTATTTTCATTTGAGAAAGCCACCTTCATTTGATCGTTACTGAGTAGCATTCCTAGTTTTTTAGATGAATTTTCTATGAATGAATAATTGCAGCGTTATCAGCGTTATCGGATAGATGAAGCCATTCATTTGTTTCATGTCGTTTATGTTGGTTGTTTGTCTCTAAAAAAAATTGTTGTTGAGGTTTTTTTTATTCTCAATTATGTATATGAGTGATATGTCCGTTTGTTTTTGAAATGTTTATGAGGTTAAAACGAAACAAAAAACTTTTTCGGTGAGTATTTTGATTGAGAATTCATCATTCCTTCGTTAAATTGAAACTTTAATTGTGGGAGGTATATTTATAGAAATTCATTGTTACAGAGCCTAGATAAAACTCATTGAACTCGAAACGTCAGCAAGGAAACAATTGATTTTTTTTATAAAAATTGATCTTATTACCCAACCGACCTCTCACGAAAATGATTTTTAGATCACTAAACCAGTCAAATGTTTACGGAATATGTTAGACAGATTTTGAGGATTTTTGAAGTACTCCGAGCCATTTTCATCAAGATGGCAGATCCAAGATGGCGAACGAGTTCCGTAATTATGGTTCGATTCGATTCAAAATTGGAACGGAACGGAAAGGCATGCGTTGCAATGAATATGAAGAAATAAAGTCATTAATATAATCACCGGCTCTGGAAACCGAAATAAAATCGGACCCTCATCATATAGCTTGGCAACCATATTGATCACTATCATTACTCAAAAAAACATTCATGATACAATTCATGAAACTTCTTTTAAAATGATTTTTGAATGATAAATATTTTTCATACGTTCACCATTTGAAAAACGGACTGAAGAAAATAAAATATTTTCCCTATCCCCATAAAGATTTATATCTGTATAAAGATTCCTTAAATGAAAAACGTGAGGGTGCATGCGCTTGTTGTATTATACATTGCAGGCACCCCACGTTTTTTGTTGAAGGAATCTGTATGGGAATTGAAAAAAGTCATTAATACTTTTCAGTCCGTCTTAAAAATATGGTATATTGAAAAATATCTAGTAAATGATAATTATTTTCTGCTTTTCAGTCTTGTGTCGGGTCTACGAAATCTTGCAATGATTAGAGCTTACCCCAAAAATTCCCACATACCAATTTCGAATGGAATCGAACATCGAACAATAATCACAAAATTCGTCAGCCGTCTTGAATTCATGAATTAAAACAAAACATTCGTAGTCCCCGACCCCGAAAGCCCCCACACACAAATTTTGAATAGAATCGAACCATATTCACGAAAACTGGTCGCTATCATAGAGTAACAATTTCTTTTTACCCAGATACAAATTTCGTTATGCATTGTCAGCCACTTCTGAGCTATTGGCCAAATTTCTAGTATCTATCTCATCGGGAAGTTTAAAATCGATCACAATATTCCACTCCATTAATTTTATGTAATAAAAATATGGTGATTGAATATCAGAGGATACTTTTGGAGAAATATGGCGTAATGAATTGACACCAGAATTATGAACACTTGAAGTCAATAGGAAAACTAAAAGTGGGTCAAATGTTACTTGCGATATTTCCCAGGTAACAGGTAGGTAGAGAGAGAAACCGATGAACCGAGAAATACGTCAAAAAAAAGCGAGTCAAGAAAGCCTTATGGTCGTGAAATTTACTCATCCGTATTTTGGTGCTGTCATCTCTATTTATGGTAAAACGGTGTTGATGTTTCCTGCATTGAAAATATTCTCGCGAGAGAACTTTCGACCTGGAACCAAGAAAATGCAATGTTGCCATTTTCGGAGGTGACAGCATACCCGCTGATTAACGGAGGTAACAGCGTCAAATATGTAACCTTGAATGTATGCGACGCTAGCGCCAGTGATATACGGTTGAACTAAAAACTTTTTGAGTGGGTAAAAAGGGGTCCTAGTGACCTACGGACAAATTTTTGATATGATGATCCTTGGAACCTGTAGAACCTATCTGGCCAAAAAAAAAGCAGAAATGTTGTCACCTCCGAAATCGGAGGAGATATATATATATATATATATATATATATATATATATATATATATATATATATATAAATCGGAGGTGACAACATTTCTGCTTTTTTTTGGCCAGATAGGTTCTACAGGTTCCAAGGATCATCATATCAAAAATTTGTCCGTAGGTCACTAGGACCCCTTTTTACCCACTCAAAAAGTTTTTAGTTCAACCGTATATCACTGGCGCTAGCGTCGCATACATTTAAGGTTACATATTTGACGCTGTTACCTCCGTTAATCAGCGGGTATGTGTTCTTTCGCGAGACAAAATCAGCGACCCCTCTGGGGTTGATAAGCTTGCTAAATTCGATAGTTTCATGAAAAAATACTCCCAGCAATGTGTCTTTGCAAGGACTTATGATTTTTTTTAATGAAAATTGAATTGAGGGTAGAAGGGGGTGTATTTTCGTGAGACAAAATCAGTGACCCCTCTGGGGTTAATGAGCTTGCTAAATTCGATGGTTTCATAAAAAAATACTTCCAGCAATGTGTTTTTCCAAGGACTTATGATTTTATTTAAAGAAAATTGAATTAAGGGTAGTCGGGGGTGTTCTTTCGCGAGACAAAATCAGCGACCCCTCTGGGGTTGATAAGCTTGCTAAATTCGATAGTTTCATGAAAAAATACTCCCAGCAATGTGTCTTTGCAAGGACTTATGATTTTTTTTTAAGAAAATTGAATTAAGGGTAGTCGGGGGTGTTCTTTCGCGAGACAAAATCAGCGACCCCTCTGGGGTTAATAAGCTTGCTAAATTCGATAGTTTCATGAAAAAATACTCCCAGCAATGTGTCTTTGCAAGGACTTATGATTTTTTTTAATGAAAATTGAATTGAGGGTAGAAGGGGGTGTATTTTCGTGAGACAAAATCAGCGACCCCTCTGGGGTTAATAAGCTTGCTAAATTCGATAGTTTCATGAAAAAATACTCCCAGCAATGTGTCTTTGCAAGGACTTATGATTTTTTTTAATGAAAATTGAATTGAGGGTAGAAGGGGGTGTATTTTCGTGAGACAAAATCAGTGACCCCTCTGGGGTTAATGAGCTTGCTAAATTCGATGGTTTCATGAAAAAATACTCCCAGCAATGTGTCTTTGCAAGGACTTATGATTTTTTTTAATGAAAATTGAATTGAGGGTAGAAGGGGGTGTATTTTCGTGAGACAAAATCAGCGACCCCTCTGGGGTTAATAAGCTTGCTAAATTCAATAGTTTCATGAAAAAATACTCCCAGCAATGTGTCTTTGCAAGGACTTATGATTTTTTTTAATGAAAATTGAATTGAGGGTAGAAGGGGGTGTATTTTCGTGAGACAAAATCAGTGACCCCTCTGGGGTTAATGAGCTTGCTAAATTCGATGGTTTCATAAAAAAATACTTCCAGCAATGTGTTTTTCCAAGGACTTATGATTTTATTTAAAGAAAATTGAATTAAGGGTAGTCGGGGGTGTTCTTTCGCGAGACAAAATCAGCGACCCCTCTGGGGTTAATAAGCTTGCTAAATTCGATAGTTTCATGAAAAAATACTCCCAGCAATGTGTCTTTGCAAGGACTTATGATTTTTTTTTAAGAAAATTGAATTAAGGGTAGTCGGGGGTGTTCTTTCGCGAGACAAAATCAGCGACCCCTCTGGGGTTAATAAGCTTGCTAAATTCGATGGTTTCATAAAAAAATACTCCCAGCAATGTGTTTTTCCAAGGACTTATGATTTTTTTTAAAGAGAATTGAATTAAGGGTAGTCGGGGGTGTTCTTTCGCGAGACAAAATCAGCGACCCCTCTGGGGTTAATAAGCTTGCTAAATTCGATGGTTTCATTAAAAAATACTCCCAGCAATGTGTCTTTGCAAGGACTTATGATTTTTTTTTTGATGAAAATTGAATTGAGGGTAGAAGGGGGTGTTTTTTCGCGAGACAAAATCAGCGACCCCTCTGGGGTTAATAAGCTTGCTAAATTCGATAGTTTCATGAAAAAATACTCCCAGCAATGTGTCTTTGCAAGGACTTATGATTTTTTTAAAGAAAATTGAATTAAGGGTAGTCGGGGGTGTTCTTTCGCGAGACAAAATCAGCGACCCCTCTGGGGTTAATAAGCTTGCTAAATTCGATAGTTTCATGAAAAAATACTCCCAGCAATGTGTCTTTGCAAGGACTTATGATTTTTTTTAAAGAAAATTGAATTAAGGGTAGTCGGGGGTGTTCTTTCCCGAGACAAAATCAGCGACCCCTCTGGGGTTAATAAGCTTGCTAAATTCGATGGTTTTGTTAAGGTGTGAATCAAAACAACGATGGTTGGAAACTGTTTTATTTTGTGTCGAAAAGGAATACGCACATCTATACATAAAAAGTCATGTGAGTGAGACATACAAAGAAAGAGATAGATACCAGTATGCGAATATATGAATAGTATGTGGGCTTGAACTTATTTTGTTCATATCATTACAGGTTTCATAAAAAAATACTCCCAGCAATGTGTTTTTCCAAGGACTTATGATTTTTTTTAATGAAAATTGAATTAAGGGTAGTCGGGGGTGTTCTTTCGCGAGACAAAATCAGCGACCCCTCTGGGGTTAATAAGCTTGCTAAATTCGATAGTTTCATGAAAAAATACTCCCAGCAATGTGTCTTTGCAAGGACTTATGATTTTTTTTAATGAAAATTGAATTGAGGGTAGAAGGGGGTGTATTTTCGTGAGACAAAATCAGCGACCCCTCTGGGGTTAATAAGCTTGCTAAATTCGATAGTTTCATGAAAAAATACTCCCAGCAATGTGTCTTTGCAAGGACTTATGATTTTTTTTAATGAAAATTGAATTGAGGGTAGAAGGGGGTGTATTTTCGTGAGACAAAATCAGTGACCCCTCTGGGGTTAATAAGCTTGCTAAATTCGATAGTTTCATGAAAAAATACTACCAGCAATGTGTCTTTGCAAGGACTTATGATTTTTTTTAAAGAAAATTGAATTAAGGGTAGTCGGGGGTGTTCTTTCGCGAGACAAAATCAGCGACCCCTCTGGGGTTAATAAGCTTGCTAAATTCGATGGTTTCATAAAAAAATACTCCCAGCAATGTGTTTTTCCAAGGACTTATGATTTTTTTTAAAGATAATTGAATTAAGGGTAGTCGGGGGTGTTCTTTCGCGAGACAAAATCAGCGACCCCTCTGGGGTTAATAAGCTTGCAAAATTCGTTGGTTTCATGAAAAAATACTCCCAGCAATGTGTCTTTGCAAGGACTTATGATTTTTTTTGATGAAAATTGAATTGAGGGTAGAAGGGGGTGTTCTTTCGCGAGACAAAATCAGCGACCCCTCTGGGGTTAATAAGCTTGCGAAATTCGATGGTTTCATGAAAAAATAGTCCCAGCAATGTGTTTCTGCAAGGACTTATGATTTTTTCAATGGAAATTGAATTAAGGGTAATCGGGGGTGTATTTAATTAATTGGCAGAACAAATTTCCTTGCAACGAATTCCCTCTTAAAATTATTTTTCTGCTTCCATTATCATAAGTTGTTTGTACAATTTCAATAAAAAGCGGTTCATTTCATAAAAAAAGAAAAGGATTTTCATCATCACATGAATCATTTCCAATCACATCAGTTCGTTTCCAGCATTGAGTCTATCAATTAAAAAATTTACATGGCTAGCCATGTGAATAATTGTGGTGAAACGACCTATGGCGGAATAGCGCGCTCGCCTCTCTTTCACCAAACACATGGATGAAAACACATAGCCACCTTCACACTGGTCACCTCTTCAATATTGTTTAGTCTATTGAAATAAACTTTGAACTTCACTCACATTGAAATAATATAATGGGGTGAGGTCTGGAGATCTTGCTGGCCACCCTATTGTTCCACGTCTTTACCAAACGAAGAAAATCGATCGTAGTCGTGATTTCTTTTTTTTGTTCAATTATTCCAACCAATATCGTGAAGAAATTTACCGATGCTTCAGATGTGGATGAAACTTTTTTTTTCAAATTTCAATAGAGATTGTTTAAGAAACTTTTCCATTCGTAATTTGTTGTAAAATTATAAAACAACTCAAGTGCTTGTGTACGAAAGAAACTGATAACTTCGAGCATAATAAGTTTATAAATATGTTATCTAAATAGTGATAAGTGTTGTGTGTGGTCAGTGGTAGGGTATTGACCACCTTTTTTGATGGAACTCCAATTATTCTCACTTATTCTCATAAGCTGCAGTCGAAGCTGCAGAATAGTGCAGAACTCGGTGCAGAATAATTGATGACCTGAAATCAGAATTCAAACCTCTTATTGGTACTGGATTCTTTTAACTATTTGTAAAATCAGTGCCTATATGCAAAACATATCTAAAAATCCGTACTTGATCATTTTTTCAAGTGCAGTTGAAGATTTACCTCCTAGCTATGGATGATTTTACTCTCGATTTTACTAGTTTCTGGTAACTTCGAGGGTAACTTCCATCACCCTGTATGAATTTGATACATATATGAGTATGTGTAATGCATACCTGCCTGTCATTAAAAAAAAGGTAACTCAGGTCACTACTTACCTACTCAGAATGTATCACCCTTTATACTGAAAGTATTTTGTTTTTTCCTTCCTAACAATATCGTTTCGGAGGCAATATGCGGTATACTCACTTGCTCAATATTCACTTTTTTTTATATTCACCGAGATAGGTATTCACTTAGGACCCGTTTATGAATGCCAGGATAAATGGGTTACCTGATAGATAGAGACAGGAAATGAAATGATGAGCTTGAGTATTATTTGGGAGTGACAAGGATAGAACTGCCAGTTAATTTTATCCCTCTGCATCGATAAACGGACCCTTATTCCTGGTGACCAGTTTACTACTCCCAGACACAAACACTAGACAAAAACGTTCATTATTATGAACGACGGACGCAATGTTATGTTACCTTATAGACTTTGATGATGCCTACTACAGCTGTAACGTCAGGAGTGAGAACTTGTGGACCACGGCGAACAACCCCGAAAAACACCCCAGAATCAGTTACTTCCGGCTGTGAAAGTTTACCTTCTTTGAAGTAGGTATTGACTACTTCTTTGCACACTACTCAGTTTTTTCAATAGTTCTTTGCTTGAAATTCGTTCACCAAATTTCAAATAAGTATGGGATTTCACTCGCGATTTCGACGGTATTTCTTGATTCCACAAAGGATTTCAGGTGGGATTTTTTGATTTCTACATGGATTCGCAGGATTTCTAGTAAATATTGTATACCGGATTTTCAAAGTGGAATATCCCTCGGTTCATGGTAAACCGAGTGGTAAACTTTCACTGTAGACGAGTAATGGAAGGAAAAAAGGAAAAGGTGTCAAAAATGGCATCCCTTCGGTCTTCTCGATGACAAACACTCATGGTTCTCTCCCCTTATCTCATCCCTCGTTTAAACCTTTCACATCTTGAAAGAGCGCACAATATTGAATACAAATCTTGCAAATATATGTTGAATCAGGTGTTGACCTAGTTGTCAACGACGCCGGCTTATATTCAATTCACTGCCGCATAACGGTTCAATCCGCGGTAACGGCAGAAAACTTTTGGCTGACTCGGTGCGATCGCCAATTTGGTTGCCTGAATAACAGTCCCGGTATGTGGAATTCCTTAATCGAATACACAAATGCGCTCCCACAAAATCAGTAGGACACCCCAGAGCGCTTCGGCACCCAGGATAATCAGCCGATCCTTTCTGATTTCTGGGTGCACTCATCGAGTGTTTGGTGGGGAAAAAAAATTGGAATGAAAAAATTCAGAAATCAAACCTGAAAACGAGGGGTTGACCACATGGGAATTCTGGTGTACAATTGATAGGAATTCCAGGGAATTCCGGGGAATTCCGAGAAATTTCTTAAGGAACTAGGGATTATTATTAGGTAACTTCAATTTATTCGAGCAATAATAAAAAAGCATACAGTAAAATTTCAATATTTATATAAAATCATAATTCAAAAACAAAACACCGGTGTGAAGTAATCCACTTCCACTGGACGAAGAAAGTTAGAACCTTTGTTTTGAAAGAGTTTGTGGCGAATTTCCAATTTGAAATACATTTTGTTAGCGACAAATAAGCCTGATGAAAACAATCTTCATGATATGATAGACATCTGATATGTCCCTGGAGGGGTGTGTTAGGGAAGTTTTTGCAAATGAGTCAATAACTTTTTTCAGTGAAATAGTACCTCATTCTGATTCAAATATATGAATAAGGCATGTGAAAAAACCCAAAAACACTTTGTACCTCATTCTGATTCGACTATATATGAATTGGGCATGTGAAACAGCCCAAAAAAACTTTGTGTCGTAATTTGCGTGTTTGTTTTTGGGGTCAACCTCTGCGACTGCCATTATTTTCCTCAATATTTCAAAAATGACGTGTCTTGAAATTTCACTCTACAAGACGAAGGGACGCCCTCGAGGACGCCCTTGATTGTGGAAGAGAGACTAGATCATAATTGACAAACAAAACACAGGTTGTCAACATTGTTGCCAGCGGTTACCGAAATTGAAATAAGACGGTTATATATAGCTCGCGTTATACGATCCAAGTTATATAGTCAATGTCTTTGTATGATTTCTTGGAGTTTCTTTGTAGCTCCATCATGTTATTTGGACGGTTTTATAAAATTTATCGGTTTGTAATAAAAAGATGATCGGATATATTGTGGTTCAGTGTCAACTGTTCTCATTTGAGTTTATACAGGGTGAACACACCGGTGAAAAATATTTTTTTATTTTCCAAGTAGGTAATGTTGAAGGATTATCAATGATTTTTGATATTATGGAATATACGTTTTTAGGAAACAGTTTATTTTCGCTTTATGGGCGATGACAAAATAAAACGGATTTTCCCCACAGATTGAGTTATCCTGTAATCATTTAGAGATTGAAAATAATAGAACGTACTCAATAGACCATAAAATACCGTATTTTTTTCAATGACAAATTGTATTTTTTTCGATACCTACTTATTTATTCTAACGGATTCAGAACTTGATTCTTATAAGGAAAAATCTCAGGAAAAATGATGCTAATAAAACAAACCTGAGTTGAATCAGACGATCAGTTCCCTTTATTTTACGATTGTGACGTTGCATTATATAGATGATTTATTAAATTTCCGATATAATAAATACCAGCCTCAATGAAAATGTGAAAAGTTTCGATACTTATGTAAAATCCGATATTATTCAGATTGGGTCATAATCATGACATGGTCAACTTAAAAGTCTAAAGTTTCTATTCCACTCAGAAATTTAAAAAAAAACTTTTGTCTGAAAGTTCCGAAATATATTTTTCATATTTCGTCGAGTTTCCTCGGAATTTCCCCGGAATTCCCCGGGATTCCCAGTATTTCCGCTATTTAGTTTTGAAATTTTATCGATATTTCTTCAAATTGACATATTGTTTTGGTAGGAATCCCGGGGAATTCCGAGGGAATTCCGGTATACGGGAATTCCAGTGTAAACATTTTTCCTCAGTGGTCAACCCCTCGCCTGAAAATCACTAAATAGCTAAAGTAAGTCGCCCAAAAGGACTTCTCTAAGATTGTCAGTCCTTTTATGGGAAAGAGGAAACGTTCCTCTCAGTGACCACATGTTTGTAAACGAATACCAAGCAGAAACAAGATACCCACTCGAGAAATTTCTGCACGCTTACTGGATTTCACGAAAAAAAAACGCCCACATTTTTGCCGCTCTCTATGCTCGTCTCATATAAGTATACCGAGCATCTAAAACGTGAAAAGGTGTAAAAGGTGTGTGGGTATCGAGGTATATTTCACGTTTATCGCTAATAAAATTCGTTCCGGGGATTCGAAAGGCGGCGATGGATGGCTTTATGTGGGTGCGATCGTAGCTACAATCTTGGCGAGGATCCTGGCCAATTTCATTTTGTCTCTAAAGTTTGAATGCGCAGTGACCTAGATCAAACACTATTATCTGATTGAGACTGTTTTCAAATTAGGAGTCAAACCGCAGATTACAGAAACATGTTTAGATAGGCAAAACCAAAAAGTTTTGCGACGCATTCATGTAGCGGTTGTTGATTCTAACTATTCAACAAAATCGGATGGATTAGAGAAAACTTTTGAAACTTCAAATTCAGAATACTGTATTATCGGCGTGCTGATGACTGATTTTCCATACTAATCGTTCGATACAAACCAACCAATAATAAAAATTCATCTCGCCCACAATTACAACACATCTCCTGTGCAAGAAGTAGTTTTCTTCGGAGTACGTATAAAATACTTTTCCGCGCATTTTTTAGAAAACTTGGTCTTCATTTACTATTGAATAAAAAATAGTTCGTAACTTGCATAGAACTATTTCCGAGACTATTTCCTTGAAAAACATTTAAAAGTTATGCTTCAGAGTATTCAAAATTTCAAAACCGCATTACAAGTCAGATAGACGTCAAAGCGAGTGTCAAAGTCAATTGACACCATCATAAGATGGCAGCGATCAAGTATCTTCCCTCTCAATTGGAACAAAACTCGGAACAAAATAACCGCCATCAGCGCCTTCGGTGGTTGTAGACCCTCTACTTCCAAATTTCCAAATTTATTTTTGTGTTCTGTGGGAAAAACTGGGAGAAAAACTTTCGGGAGAAAAAGTGATGCTTTATGTACCGAGCTTGGATATCTACCGTATATACGTATATACCGAGGTAAATACTTACCCACAGAACACAAAAAATAAATTTAGAAATGCAACAGCCGTCTTCCCGGGTTGAATTTGAGAGCTTATGGTTATTTTTACATTGTTTAACAGAAAAAAACATAATTTTTTTGTTTTTGAAAAATCCAACCTTCTTCAGAGGTCAACATAATTATGTTCAGTTTTCAACAATAACGATGAGGGCGGCAACATTGCAAATAAATCAGTATTGACTGTGATCGAACTATAATATACAAACGAATTGATGACGATTGGAAAAAAGATGGATTTTTTTTTATTAAAAAAATAAAAAATCATTGATTTTTTTTAAATCACGATTTAAGTATTTGATTTTTTTGATTTTTTTAATTTGAATATAATATTTTAACATTTTGATTCTTTGAAATTATTGTTGATTATTTTGATGTATACTTAAGTAAGTCTAAAAATTTTAATACAATTTGCGGCTCAAAAACTTGTGACAACGCATTTGTCGCGCTTCTTGCAAGAAAATTCTTGTCGCGATTTGTTTTCCTCCTGTCCTATACACTCGCTATACAGTGCCGGGTGAGGCACAAGAACGTTGTTGTGCCTTTTGCTCGGCTTCTTGCAAGAATATTCCTGTCAAGGCTTATTTTCCTTCTCAACCTATAAATTGACGTTGCCCAACAATTTCACGCATTTCGCCAGTTGTACACTCGGATATAAGAAACAGATTAGGCATAGAAAAAGGAGGAAAACTCGTGTTTTTGTTTAAATTGTATAACGAAAATGAATAGACTGAAAATATACAGTAATAAAATTTAGGTGTTAGGTACATTCAGTTTAAGAATTTGGAATTATGTACTTCTTTCTTGTTGTTTTGCTAAAAGCAGATACTTTTTTTTGTTATCTGGTTTTTAATAAAAAAAAAACAAAACTTGATTTGAATCATGATTTTAATTTAAAAAATCAAGGGATTTGAATCATGATTTTGATCGTGATTTTAATCACTTGTTTTTAATCAGCCCAACCCTGTTTTTTTGAAACAATAAGTACTTAATGTTTTTTTCTGCCTAGAAATTTTGAAAACGAGTAAGTAAATAAGGGCGTGTGTTTTTTTCAATTTAGATGCTCACTGTTACCGAAGCTTCACCAAATCTCTCTCGGAACCGAATTTCCAATCCAGATACTGTGGGCAGCGAGTATTTTTTTCGATTTTACAATGTCATCAAAAGAGAACTTACACAACGCACTCATTCCGATAGATATTCCAGGTGTTTTAAAAAATCGTGAAAACTGTTTCTTGCTTATAAGTAACCGAAAGTAACATATTGTTACGAAAATTCCTTGGGTTCGTTTAATTACCACTCCAAACAACACTTCAGTACTTTTATTACAACTCTTTATCACAATAAAATACAAAAGAAAACCCGAAACAAATACTTATACTGCTCCGCTAACTATCCAACGCTCTGTAATAAACGCTCTGATAAACTCTCTCTAATAGAAACTCTCTCCTTCGACTTCCGCACAAAGCTCTCTCCACTTAGCTCTGAATAACTCTGCTGAACTATATCTCTCCCCCTGCGATGAAGTGTCTCCCGTATATATACCCGCTCACACAATGGAGAATCCTCCAGATACCTAAATCCCGATGGTCGAACATTCCAAAATTGACACATCTCTCGTAAATGATCTTCTGTCGAACCGTCACTCTAATTTGCATTTATAAGCGACAGGGCCGGCGCTAGGAAAATCGTAACAATATGTCAGTTAGGTGGTGAGCGAGATAGGAGAGATTTTTCCTATTTGTTGGTTTCAACCGATCGATCCAAGTATTAATCATCTGCCCTCAATATCGATAATGCAGAATTCTGTATCATCATTCTGTACAGTTTTCTGTGATACATTATTTTTTTGTGCATAGTTGGGGTCAATAACCATTATATGAATGTGTCGCAATAGGTTTTGGCGGTTTGGTTGATACAAGTATGCCGTTGCCTAGTTGAATTTGTTTCTGTAATCTGTGTATATACACATCGATACACATTCACTGCCATAGATAACAAGCCACTTAGGAAGCGTATAGAGAACCAACCATTCGTAGTGAACAATCAACTGGAGGTCCTCGTAGGTGTAAGTTTTAACGGTGGGAGTTCCCATGGTCAAGTTCGTTGCAAATTTTTGATCTTCTTTTGTCATATTGTTCTCATATCCCGATTGGGCGAATGTTTACATATACTTATAAGTAAATTAAAGACTTATTCATGCTATTAAAGCAATTATAATGTTCAAGGCACTTTAAACATCTCAATACTTATATCGTTTTGAAATGGAGCAAATTGCAAGTTTCAAATTGTAAAATACCCAATGCTCGATCCAATGGCATGGAAAATAACTGATATCAGAAAATAATCATTAACCTTCTCATGCTTCTCATGTAACCAACAAAAACTAAACTACTTAAGTCGATGGAGTTTTCCTCGGATTCATCACTTAAATATCTCGGAAAATACATACACAATTGCTAGAAATCTTGGCCACCCATGAGGTCACTAAACTTTGAAATCAATTGGGTAGGATGAATTCAAACTTCAAGAATTTGGTTTCACTGTTTTCAAGGCTTATAAAGGCAGGATTATATGCCACAAATACCAAAGTGTCAATATTCAAGTTTGAATATAGACTATACTTATTTTACTGTAGGTACTTTATTTAAGATTCGAGAATCTCTTCCTCGCTCAAGTACTTACCTCAATAAAATAGATGTCATTAAGTTGCTCGTTGAGCTGTATTCTGAAATTTGACAAGATTATGCAAATTGCCAGGGTTCCAATATAATAGGCGTTTATTCTAGCAATAACAAAGTAGGTTAAAATTCGATATGATAATTATGGTTATTTATTGGCTCCATTGAGATTGCAACATTTTTACATAATAAAATGGTATGTTGGTATTGAGAAATGCGATTTCTTTCATCTGAAAGAACTTAGCATGTGTAAAAATTAAAATACCTAGATCAATATGCAAAAATGATGCTTTTCAATATTTCAATAGGTTCCCTTTTCGAGATAATATCATTGGATCATTGCATTCTACAAATAATAAATAGAATGATACAATCCGACTTTGATCGCGAACTCGATAGTGAGAAATTTTAGTTGGTATCGAATTTATGTCCATCATAATCAAACCTTGAAGTGATCGGATTACAAGCACCGAATTATCGAAAATCTGATAAGTGGCAGACGTCTCGCCAGCAAACTGCTCCATTAGAATTCAGGACATGAATACCAGTTACTTCGATAATGAAATTGTACTAGGGCCAAACTCTACTCTTCAAACCACTCAACTTACCTTCATGTCCTGAATAATCTGCTGAAAAAGTCCTCCTAGTGCTCCTGATTCGCGTTCCATTGTGCTTTCCATTATTAAAAACACACAGTAGGTATCACTATTTATGTAGTTTGTGATCCAACATTAGAATGTATTTTCTAATGTTTACAGCCACCACACAGTCTGGCCTTCTTCGGAAGTCATTACGAACAAAAGTTCACACAGTTGCGAAACAAGCGACTACCGACAAGAATAAATGTCACCAAGAGTTGATACACTTTTTTTTCTGTAATATTTATGTCATTACCTATTGAATTAGATAACGAAAAAACCATTTAACGCCATTATTTTCACTACAATCAACACCCGCGACCACCATTACGATATCCTTACCACTGTTTTCTTTCTAATGATAATGATCCCCTCCCCCTTTAAGCATCAAATGGATTGACAGAACTGGAGACGCTGTCACCATCTATTAACGGAGCCTCGAACAACTATAAGAGTTTCCTTCGGCATTTTTTTGATGAACCTAACTCCTATATATCAACGTTGGATGAACCCAAGGACAAATATAAAGATCAAAATAGAATGGAATATGGAATTCAATGCTGCTTGTGCCATTGTTAGTTTAATGTTCAAGTGCTCATCAAATAACTCATTTTATGCATCAGTACAGGTACATTATTAGAATAATTCTACCCATATCTCCAACCAGCAATATATGCTGAAAAAGGATGAGCCCATAGAAATCATATTATATATGGAAAGTATAGATATCTATGGATGAGCCGAAGTAATGAAAGCTCGAAAAAGGCAAAAAGCGACAAGCATGAAATTTGGCAAACACGCCCGAAAGATGCGTCTACCACTGAAAATAGCTGGTAAACGCACCTAATACTAGTGGGTTTTGCGCTCCGTATTCAAGACGAAATCGTCCCTCTCCACCTCAATCAAATTAGTAAAAGAAAGAGACAGAGAGACTGGACGAATACATTTTGAAAACGAGAACTCCCCTAAAACGAATTGAGGTGTTTTCTGGCCCTCATGTATTTGAAATGTATTCGTCTGTTTTCTTCTCTCTCACTTACGGCTAGCCAAGTAGTAAGAGAGAGATAGAGCGACGAATACGTTTTCATGTCATTTGTTTTTCCACCTGTCAAGTCAAATTCATGAACAGGAAGCGTTCTGTGTTCATAAATGTCAAAGTTGAGTTGAGGTTGAGAACCTAACCACAGAACACCCTATCTACACAGAAGCGCAACTGAAGCGTTCCGACCGAATCGAAAGCTTGGCTTGTATATTGTCAACCTCACATTTGTGTTGTTAGGGTGTTATAAAATTTTCGAACAATTATCAATGTCCTTGGGTTATTACTACTGATACATTTTATTAATATCGGATGAAAGCAAGATCAGAGTAGTTTTAAACGTTCGTTCCTGCAAAATTCAGTTGATTACTCTAAAACTATTTGAACATCAAATAGCTGCCTACACCATTCTTTCATATCTACTTTTATTTAAAGATGCAAAAAACAGTAAGCCTATTTACTGAAATTATTTTGGTAATCATCCAAATTCTCCGTTTATATTTGTTGAGAATAAGGGAATGTAGATTGCTGATCAACGAAGCATTTAGACGAATTTGATGGGGGAAATGTAAGTTCTGAATTATTGAGACCTTCCTAGGGTCGTATCTTCAAATTGAAACTGCCCCAATTTCAGTTCAGAAGCAGAAATGCTCAGTCTAGAAAGTTTACAAAGGTGTATCACTTGAACTGTATATCAATCGACAGTTTGAATTTACCGCCAAGAAATGACATTATACAAGCCAAGCTTTTAATCAAGGTTACGAAAAATTGACCCAAAAGATCAAAGGGACCGCCTTTAAGTTGCGCTTCTGTGTAGATAGGGTGTTCTGTGACCTAACCTCATTAAGGAACATTCAAAAATTGTTGAAAAGTATCATCACAAAGACATATCAGATGGCTGAAAAAGAACAGGAAAAAGGTCCAGAAATTGTTACCGACCAAGAAAAAGAAATTGCACAAAATGCTTTGGAAGAATTCAAAAAGTAAGCTTTGTTTATAATGTTTGGACTTGAAATAATTCAGTTGCATTTCACAGGAAGAACTATACTGCTTGCCTACAGCTCCTGAACAAACTAGAAAATAGGAACAATGATTTGAAAGTTGCCCACAATAAAGCTATTGTCGAATATTGTAAAAGTGACTTGAGAAAAATTGATCAACTACAGAAATCTCTCACAGCTATTGCTAATCAGGTATCTACTCAAAAATATAAGCAAAACACTCATTCGTCAATAAGTATTTTCCTTTCTTTCAGTTTCATATTAAAGTTGACAAATTGGATGATATTGACCATTGCATATTACAATACAATCAAGCTGTTTCACTTTATCACCAAAGGCAGTTTACAGCTGCTCAAAGGATAATGGACAAAGTATACAAATTCATCGAACCAATGGGTGGGTTTTGAAAATAAGGGTAAAGGTTAATTTGTCATACAGCACCTAGTTGAGGAGAAATGATGGAACTAACAAAATCAACCTGTGTAACACAGTCTAAAAGTGGTGTGAATTTTCTGTTTGAAATTCAAAACAATTGAAGAGCCTTGAAAGGTACATATTCCAACATTTCATATGGTGAAACTGTTGGAACCCAAGTTCTTACTGATTCATCTTCAACGGAGTCTTCGACTCATATTTCATCTTTTTTTTTTCCATAGTGATTCACACATTTATCCTTTACAGTTCATGAAAATCACTCTGATGTTAAATTTATTGAATAAAAAATTTATGTAATTTCATTAAAGTTAATGGAAGGGGTTGAAACAAGATAAATGTGACCTAGTAACTAAGAACAATTGTAATTTTACAGGTCAAAATTAGTAAGTTGGTACAAAAGTTTCACCAAAATTATGTGCTGTGCCATAAATTAACCTCAACAGAATATGTTTACTATCAGATACCTTTTCAGATGAACCTCTAGCGAAGCAAGTTAGTCTTTTAGCTATTGAACTACAACTCAGTCTACGTCAACCTGACAAAGCACTAACTCTCATTAGTTATTTGGAGAACAACCTCATCTATGGAGGGTCAATACCTCTCAAGGGTTTGGATAAAAATGGAAAAGAGAGAAAGGTAATATCCTCTATTCCAAATGAAACTATTCGAAATGATGTACTTTTCCAGATACAACTTCCCCCTCCTAAGCCATTACCTGCAGAATTCGAGAGAAAATTATTAAAATACAAAGTGAGATGCTATTTGATGAATCATTCTTTGAGCATAGCTGTGAAAGAAGTTCCAGTGCTACTCAAAGATAAAACGGTGAGTCAAATTGTAAAATAACAGATTGTGGTATATGCATTGTTGATAGTTGGAATACCTCATAGAGATAGAGGGTGGTTTTCCACAATGGCAAACTTGCTGAGTATAGTCAAATTTATGGCAAAGAAGTCAATGAAAAATGTGTAAATGTTGTAGGTACTATCTCTGATGATTTTATCCAGCAGCATTGAATATTCATCTGTTTCATGCCATATACAAAGAATTATTTTGAATCATCTTATAAATGGGAATACATCATTCTTGAACAGGTTGGAATAGAAACATTTGAAATATATGAGCAAGGTTCTTGATTTGAAAATGGTAATATAGAAGATACAAGTCAGCAAACCTAAAAAATCTTACTCTATTCTGTGAAAAACATTCATTCTGAAAATACTGAGAATAACAGAAATTTCGTAGCACGAAATTGATCTAATATTTATTGATCTCTTTCAAGATTTTTCATGTTTGAAAGTTCAAAATTTGATTTCATCAACAATAATAACAGTGTGATTCGAGCAGCATAATACCAATAATACTATTGCAAAATTCATTTTCTTTCAAAAAACCTGTGTAAGTTGGTGATATGTAGATGTGAATCTTGAAAATATTGATAAAAAAAGATTAGAAAGACTCTCCAAAAAAGCTTATCGTTCAGTTGATAGTTATTTGAATGTAATCATTATATTTTGAATTTTGTTTTCAAATATGGCATATTGCTTTTTTATCTATGTCTTTACACATCAGCTACACTTTTTGATTTCACATTGCTCTGGGGAGAGTATTTTGTAATATTTCAACATTTATTTGTCATGAAGCTACTAACCACTGAAATTTTCATCGATGGATAAATGAATATATTGCAACTAGCTTTTTCTTATTTTTGAACAATGATTTGTGATTTGCAAAATGCTCCAATGTTCAAAGCTGAAATATTTGATATTGTCCATTTTATCATATATACATATATCATAATTTCATATTGCATTGAATAATATAAGTAGGATCATGTGATTTGTTGATTCTTAGAAATTAAACGAAAGATGAAAACTACTCTTCTAGAGTAGTTTATTTTGTTTACTTTCCAATCATCTTATTTATTCACTTGTCCAATTTGTTTTTTCTAGTTTGATTTGTGCACTCATAATTTCACAGTTGTGCAAACTGACAAAAACACACACTAAGGCATAATTTCCATCTGATTAGTTTTTTGCAACAGATTTCAATAGAGTAAATTTTATGGACAATGGAAGCAGTACAAACCAATAGAGAACATAAATAAACAATTATAGCAACATATGAAATTACACACAATCTATCCTAGTAACATACCTACAGTCTTCTAATTATGAACCATTTACCTGATCAAATAAAAATCGAAAATAATAACAAATATCAAAATTAAACTGACATTGTTTTCTTGAAAATAGTTTTCACAAAAGGAAAAAGTTCGACAATTCGGGAAAATATATTTTGTTGAGATGAAACAGTTTATCAATTTTTCCAGTTTTGAATTCTTCATTTATTGTTTCAGCCATTTTCATACAAAACGTGAATTTCAGCGATTTTGGCAATATAAATAAATGGAATGAGCTATAATTAATCTTCTGAGACTTTTAAAGTTCATTTTTCGGGTATTTCAGCAAATTATCTCCACCAATTTTTTTATAATCAATTACAAATTCACATCTTATAAACAAGGAATTCTGTATGGATATAATTAACTCCGTGAGGCAGAAAGGTCACTATCATGAAAGCAAAAAATTCGTCAAATATCTATTTATTATTTGACAGTTGTATTAAAATTATTATGTAGGTAGCAACTCCTCCGAATATCTGAAACAATAAAAGGAATGAATAGCATTGTGAAAAATTCTGAGAATCATCATTCGAATATTTCCCTCATATATAAAATGTCCCATAAGAGCAATGCAATTATCGAAAACTTACAGCGGTAATTGCATTGTATCAAGTCACCATAACAACACATTTGAAACCGTATCGCTAGACTTCAGTAAACAACACAAATAAATGTCAGATATACTTCAAAAATAGAAAAACATTTCGCGTTTTGGTGAGTGCTCCATACAATCTATAGAGGAAAGTATAAATGAACAAAAAATAACATTTCCTTGAGAATTTCTTTATTCGTGAAATATTCCAATGAATTACATTCGTGCATAAAAATGACCAGATAATTTTGCATTCAAGCGTGATATCTTATACAAATTATCGATAATTTTTATGCACTCGTGCAATTGTAACCGATAATTTTCTTGCTCGAGAACACACAAATATCTGAAGGTTTCTTGTTATAGTGTTATATTACATGATTAAAAAATCAATTATCAAGGAATTAATTTCTTAAAAATATGATGATTCCAACTTACAGTGAATAGTAGTTTGTAATTTATTGAAAAAAATCCAGCAGCATTGAATTCCACTTTTTCGTTGGCGACTTGTAGTGTAAATATATCTATCTCATTTTCTAATTCAGGATCATCTGTGTCGATATTGAACAGAAGAATTCCGGTTTTATTTGCCTGGAACAAAGTAATTTTTTATTATAGTGTAACATTATACCGGGGCGTAAAGTTTATCTCGACGGAAAAATATTGTTTAGTGTTTAGTTTAGTGCTTTTGACTTCGGATATAAGATCTCTGGGCAGACGGACTTTTATCACGTGGCCTCAGAATTATGTGATTGGCTGAAAGCCCTCCTTCCCTACATCCAGATTTGAAATTCCAAAGATTCAGATGTGTCCGAAAGACTATAACGGATAAAGCCACAGAACACAAAAATTAATTTAGAAATGTAACAGCCGCCTATTCCCGCGTATATTTTGGAAGCTCAGGCTCAAAAACCACTGATGGCGCTCATTTTGAACCAGTTAGGAGCAACGTATATTTATAAGAATATAAGAGAGTTTATGGTCGAAGGGGTACCTGAGGCTAGGGGCAGGGTTCGGGGAAATCGAGGTTGGCAGTTCTGGGGTAAATTGGGTAAATTAAAAATCTCTTTAGGTGGTATAACCCCATAGAATCAAAGATAAACAGAAAAAGTGCGAAGAAATTGTCACAGAACACACTAACATATATGTTTTATGTGGCTGATTACTAATTGTCTCTGGTCTCTTGGTGTGTTTGTGGTAAAAGTGAAAGATTTGTTGCGTTGTCACTGCCCACAGCATACCTGCGTTGCGTTGTGTATTCTGTCTTGTCTTTGTGGAGTTTAGGAAAACCTTTTTGATCAGTTATTATGCCGGGAAACAAGTGCTGTGTAACAGGCTGTTTGAACACTTGGGGAACGCTATTAGGCTCCAGTAGAGCCTAACTTTTCGAAAATTTCCATCTCTTATTACTCAAAACTGCTGCATAATCCGATATTACTTTTAAATAATTACATCAGTTTCTTCAGTAATGCTATTTTCAAATACACAACATGATTTCATTAACGAATAATCATGGTGCTCATTTTGTATGATTGGACTATATCACAATTGGTTGCATAATTACAAAGCGAAATCTTTGAAAAGGTATTTTGTTCATAAGTTCATTTGGATTCCTATATAAATTGAAAACTATGCATTAAAAGACGTAGATGACATTCAAAGTATAATACAAAGCTCAAGCATTTTCTTGGCCTCGGAATAAGATCCTTGAACGACTGGTAAAGCCAAATACTTTCCATTTCATATAAGAGTTATTATCATACTCTGACAAACTACTTCTTGCTGCATGAGGAACAGTCCCACTTATTTTTTAAAACAAAGGCAATCCTTTCAGATTTTCACCAACCATACACATTGAATATCCACACTTTTTCTCAACTGCCATTTAGTGTTGAACACCATAAAGTTAGATTTTCAATATACTCGAATATTAATAGATCTTATTAGGGAAGCAGGTATTTTTTTGGCGCTCTGTTGTTACCTACCAATCAGATACCAGACACTGAAATCCACTTGCATATTAGTATATAGTGGAATTTCACCTTAATCCCATTGACACCCCGGTAATATGGAGGGATCGGTATGATAACATTTCGTAACCTTCCTCCCATATACCAACGTTGGTTAGGAGTAAAGATACTGAATTACTGACATCTTATAATGGTCTCAATTGACTTTGACATCTATCTGTCTTGTAATGCGTTTTTGAAATTTTGATTACTCTGAAGAATAACTTTCAAATTAATATCAACGATATAGTTTCCTGTCAGTTATGAAGCTGTTTTTATTCAATAGTAGATGAAGACCATGTTTTCTAAAAAATGCGCGGAGAGGTAATCGTTTATTCCAAGAATAACCCATTCATTTTCTATACTTGAATCGAGTGAGTCAAACCAACAAACTATAAAAATCTCTTCTGAATCAAATTTTCAACCCATATTTTGTGTTCAAAATGCAGTTTCGTTCGGAATTCACGCTGCTACTATTGAAAGAATATTTACATAATTCTCTCATTTCTCTTAAAATTCCAGCTAAGTTACAGAAAATATATCTTTCGAACAGCGTCATATAGTGTAAGTCGTCTTGAGGTATGTGACTCTATGTATTCTGTAGAAAACAGCTTCTCACACAGGAGATGTGTTGTAAT
The DNA here is from genome assembly GCA_032362365.1 of Zygogramma bicolorata. Lineage (NCBI taxonomy): Eukaryota > Metazoa > Arthropoda > Insecta > Coleoptera > Chrysomelidae > Zygogramma > Zygogramma bicolorata. The sequence continues at coordinate 739,788 of JAVJAQ010005123.1, read as the reverse complement.
TTGGTGGTGAGATAAATTTTTATTATTGGTTGGTTTATATTCGAACCATTAAAGTATGACAAATTCGTCATCAGCTCGTCGATAATACAGTATTCTGCATTTGTAGTTTTTACAGTTTTCTCCAATTCATCCAATTTTCTTGAATAGTTAGGGTCAACAACCGCAGCACGAATTGCGCCACATATAGAGCAAGAGCGCGCGTCCGCCAGACCTTCGTTATTTTATAAAAGCTGAAAGTTTCTCTGCGTATTCCCCTAACACAGGTGAGAACGATCAGCGACTATGAAGTTTGGATGATAGTTACTTCTTCAGATACCAGGTAGCAAAGGCGTATAATATAGTACCTCACTTTCGTCAAAGCATAAAGCTCAGCTTTTTCATATCTTCTTCGGAATGATATTAGAAATCACATCATCCATTGCCAGACACTTACTCTAGTTCCAACCCCCTGCCAGACACCCCTCAACTTCATTAAATCATAATTATACTTACGTTTGACAGTATTTGAAGGGTTTTTGTGACGCCATCTTGCCTATAATGTCGATATTTCTGTTTACTTGTCAATGTAAGAGAAATTTATCTTTTCTGAAGGGTAAAGTAGGTGCAGATATCTATTTGTTAGTTTGATAAAATGGTTTGACTGAAATATTGGCAGAAAGATGATGAAGCTCCACAGGAGTGTTAACAATAGAAGTTTATACGGAAAATAATAGTTCAATCCTGAGAGTACTTATAAAAATATGAATGATCTAAGATATTGATGAAATTATTTCACATCTGTTGCTGAATTGCTTGCCATCTTTTGACGTTATGTATAAGTAATCAAGAAAATGTGCGCTTGAAGCTACGACATTCGTAAGAAATATATAAGAAAACACATGACTTGGATAAAAATCTTTGCTGTCTGTTTCCTGGCCAAGCAACCAAGATCTAAACTCCACAGTCACTGATTGTTTTCACCTTTGTTGGGGACACGCGCAGATGAACTTTCAGCTTTTATAAAATAACGTAAGTCTGGCGATCGTTGGCTCTTAGGCTAATACTATTTGGTTTATACAATTATGCCGTTGTCTATAATTCGTCATCAGCTCGTCGATAATACAGTATTCTGCATTTGTAGTTTTTACAGTTTTCTCCAATTCATCCAATTTTCTTGAATAGTTAGGGTCAACAACCGCAGCACGAATTGCGCCACATACTATTTGGTTTATACAATTATGCCGTTGCCTATCTAAACGTGTTTCTGTAATCTTAGTCCAGAATATGAAGCTGAAAAAATGGTGCAATTTTTTCGTCCAGCACCGATTTTTGCAAAAATTTGGGATGTCTTCACACTGGTGAGAAGCGAAATATACACTCACACACACATACACTTGAACAGATGTTTCTTCTGCTTTGTCATCCAATATGAATGAAAAAAAAAGTGGAATATATAACGTATAACGGCCGAATATGTATATATGTAGATTACTACGCTCCGAAGCGGGTTATTCGAATTAAAAAAAATGAAAGTTTTTTCAAGCAAAACTCCTTCATTTTGGGTGATAGAAATTTTTGTTTCGAAACTATTTTGTAGGGCTTTCCAAGAGCTATATGACTATGTTAGTATATTGGGAGATATTTTTAAGAAAAGTGTCAAAAACACGAAATTGAAAAAAATTCGTTTTCCCTTTAAACTCCAATTTTTCTAAAATTAGCCATTTGAAATTGGTCAAACTTCGTGAGTGTATTAATTGTACATATATAAAGGGAATCACAGAAGGGTAGCGGTCAATTTCAATTAGGGGGTACTTAGGAGGATTGTTTTCACTTTTTTTTTCGTAGAAAAAAGCGGGTACCGATCTTATCTTGATCATAAGTCGGTCAATTTTTATGCTAGAGACATTTTTGTTCGTTTGTTTGAAAGCTCTAATTAGATACTTTGAAAAAGATTCCTTGAGCTTTTTTCGAAAAATGCAAATTTTTCTCGTTATTTCGCTTTAAATCTTCCAATTCATACATTTGACGAATAAAGCTAAGCATTAATTTGCTGTATCTCAGTTCGTATTTCTCGTAGGAAAATTATAAGAAAGCATTGTTTTTTTGTTTTTTAAAAGCTACAATTTGGCTCTCCACACTTTCTTGATGAAATGCATATTTTAAAAGTTATTCGCAAAAAACCATTTAAAAAAGTTGATTTTTTCGTCAAAAAACTTTGACCTTACACTTCGATGACTCAAAAATTTTACTTTTACGAAAAAACCTATAGAACATTTTTAACTTAGAATTACATTCTCCGTCGGTTTCTACAGGTAAAATGTAATAAAAAAATTCTACCCCCGAGATGGGGTGGGAAGCACCCCCAAGGCTCCAGCGTACAGCGGCATGATATTCCCAACCTTTTGTGAAAATTTCAAGTAAATCCATTGTGGACGAAAAAATTGCGAGCCAAAAAGCTTTATTTCCTGAACCTGTGGATAAAGCTATAGAGACACGTACAAATAAAGACATTGTTAATAAACGATGAGATTGGAATCTTTGGTGTAGAAGTTGAAACTTTTCCTAGTCGAGTGCAAAATATCAATTTGGCGTTAGGGTAATTGATCTCTAGGAAAAGTTTCAACGAAACACTGTATAAATAAAAATTTCCACTGTTAAATGACTAAAGTAATGACATTACATCACAGATTCCTAGAATGATCGATATATTCATTGACAGAGCAGAAACAAAAAAAAACAATTCATTAATGCTTAGTGAACGTCGGCGATCAAACAACTGCAAAAAAAATACAGGTCCTCATATTCAGAAATTTAAAGACGATGATAGCCCAAGTCGGATAACCCTATATAAATGTTTTATGGACATATTCTTATAGTCCACATTAAATTTCCAGTGCTCCACAATGTTTACTTTTGTGGATTCCTTGTGGTACAATGGACAATCAATTCATATATACAGTGTGTAACAACGAAAACTTAACAGAGCCGTTTTTGAATATAAAAAGTAAGCGTTTCAAGAAAAGCTCGAACACGTCGATTTCTGATTAAAGGGGAACATCTTTCATACTAATCAGATATTTTCTAGTTCGCACCCCTTCGAAGGGGTGCGTCCAACGACCCTTATTTAGATAGGGAAAGTAGGTCGAGTGGCACCTTGTTTTGAAGATCTTTCGAATACCTTTACAACTCTGTTAGAAGAAAATTTTTGTAAGGATTAGTTTTCGAGATTTTGAAGTTAAAATTGTCATGTTAATAATACATTAGACAGACAGACCACTCGGTAACTTGCCTACATAGAAAAAATTTGGAGCAGTTCTTCTTAAAATCTGATTTGTCTGAGAGGTGTCCCCCTTCAATTAGAAATCGACGTGTCCGAGCTTTTTTAAAAAAATCTTACTTTTTATATTAACTCTTGGGTTTTCTGTACCAAATCCATAATGGTGGTGTTGTGTGTACTTATGACTTTCGTGTCTAGGAGCGGAACACTTGTTCATCGTCTTCACACTCAATAGTAAACTATCACCGCAGTACAACCTGCAGGTTACGCAAGAATATTGTGATCAACATATTTCTTTATAAAATTTGCAAACACCCCTATGTAAACAAACTATGTCTTTGAGAAACCAGATAGTTCGGCAAATATACTCGCCATCGCCCAGTCGCCATCTTGAAATTTTCATTTGTCAATTTTACTCCATGAAAGTATTTATATTTATTATCTCATATCCCAAGCTTCAATTTTTTCAGTTGACCCATTCAAAAAATGAAAGGGTGGGGCGACAATAAAGAAAAGCACCGTATATCTTGGTCTTACCTCGGTTAACGTGTCATGGCACGAATTGCATATGACTGTTACATTCGCAGCAACCCAGAAGGCCTCGTAAACACCAATAAGAACACGTTTCCACCCTACCACTTTCCAATACGGAACGTAGTAAATTCCTACAATCAGCTTGGAAAATGTAAAAAAACAAATCGCCAGCATGTCCACTCCATACGCCTCATTGGTTGACGAGATCAATCCTATCAGGTGGTGGTGGATATCACAAAATTTGTTGAGCACCATAATCGTATTGGCGGGCCTCTTCCGCCTGCCTCCGAAATTTGGCATGTCCAATGTGGAATTGGCCATTTGTGAGATTTCCTTGTTCATCAGGCGAAATCCGGTCTTCACAAAGTAGATGGATGAAGAGACTTCGGCAGTGAGAAACACCGACAATATTATCGGATACAAAATAACGATGGATACGATAGTTTTCTGTAAAAAATTCGGCTCCTGCCGAAAAAAGAAGTAGCAGACGAAAACGATCAAGACGGTAGCTATGCATTGCGTCAGAAGGTGGATTTTCACGAACGATTTCAATTCGGAATGGTCTACTTTTCCGTACAGTTCCTCGAATTTCGTCTGCAGTTCGTTCAAGCCGACGATCAATTCGATGCGCCTGTTTCGGCACGCTATGCCGCTCACCATCAGGACTGCTACGAATGCGGCGCTGGACCCAAAAATGATGAGTTTCGATGTCGTAACTAAAACCGCGCTGTCTTGCGGGTTAATGATTTTGTAGCAGATGCATGCCAAGGCGGAGTAGATGGATATCGTTGCGACGTTGCGAATCCATCGGTATTTATTCTTTTCGATGCCGTTCGGTCGCAGTGAAAATGTTGACATTTTGCTCAGCGCGAATATCATCTTGAAGGAATTGTAGAATTTACTAGAAAACTTCGCGTCTTGTGTGTCTGCCATCGTGACACGTACTGAAAGCCGATTTATTATACACTTTACGAACAATTACGTTAATGTATTAGATTCATATTGAATAAACTTCACTTGTTTGTTGATCGACTATTCATCATTTCAGTTCTGGATCTGAAGTGGAATCCAATTCAGGTCTTTCTGGAATGAACTACTGAATATTAATGAAGTTGTAATGTTTTGTTGATGAATGAAATGTCGAGATGTCTTTGGAACAATCAATGTTAACAGTAACCGAACTTCAAAATGTGTTACGATAAGCAAACTTCAAAATTCTCAAGAGTTGAGAGAATTTAGTTTCATATGATGATAGATTCATGGAACATGTTCAGTTCTGATATGTGAATATTACCATTTCTCTTACTTATATTGAAGTTTGATATATCAAATTATAGAATGAATTTCAACTCAACAGATCTTTAGAAGCAGTGATAATGGTTTGACAAATATGTTTCGAAATAAACTAATAGAGCTTGACAATACATAAACAAACCATACCAATAAAATTCAGAAAATTTGTGAAAATTCTAAGGAAGCCCCAATCTGTATCTGTAGAGTAGGTAGGGTGAGTATAGACCCACAGCACTTAGGCCACAATATGGCCCATTGTACATCCTCCCAAGGAGTCGCCCTCCTAGGACATTGTCCATCCTGCCTCATTCAGGAAGGAGGACAGGTCACCAGGGGACATCTCCTTAATATCGGCAGGTGTAGGCCAAGACTTACTCTCTTACCGACGATAGCTCCAGACATTCGCATAAGACATGCCTGACAGTTTCATCTTCCTGTTCACACATCCTGCATAGAGGTGTGTCCACCAGCCCCATAATATGGAGGTGTTTCCTTAGTTGACAGTGTCCAGTCAGAAATCCCACTGTTAATCGTAGGTTCTTCCTGGTCATCGCCAAATATTTATTTGGATCCAGCTTCTCAGGGTCGCCCAGGGTGATCCTGGCAAAACTGCATCCTTTGGTTTCATCCCATCTTTTGAGGGTTTAAGTATGGGTGTAACGTTTGGCTAGTTCCGCAATTGTCGAAGTCGTCAAGCCATGGGTGTCACCTGGTCCCAAAATGTTCATTCCAGCCGCCATCCTGGCCAAAGAGTCAGCAATGCGGTTACCTTTGCTCCTGTCGTGCCCTTTCACCCACCTTAGTACGATATTATTATCTACCGAGGCGTTAGCTAAATCTTGGTGGCACTCTAGTGCTAACCCTGAGATAATACGTTGTCTATTCAAGGTTAGTAGGGCTTGTCTACTATCAGTGTAGATTATTATGTCTTTGTCGGAAATTCCTTTTCTGAAGGAAGCCCCAATAATATTAAAAATGTTGAACAATTAGTTTGGTTATTGAAAAAAACAAATCATATACCTATTTATTTCAATGCTAAGTATTCAAAATATCCAAAAAAAGAGCTAGAATATTATAAAAATGAATTGTGATAAAAATAAGAACTTTATATGAAAATTTGAATGGAAATTCAAAATACGAAAAAATTATTTTTCACGTTTTCAAGTTCGTGTAACGCCATTATTATTTTTTCTATTCCTCACCAATTGATTTTTTCTCAATATATTTCATGGTTTCAACTTCAATTAATTTGTTCGATTTTTTTTTCATTCCATCAAGCCCTATTATTTTATCTCGAAGCATTAATAACAGGTTTGACAAGATTGAAATAGTTTAGGGAATGAACATAGTTATTTGGAGATATTCTTTATTGAAAACTGATATTAATATTTTGATAACATGATCCTTGAAGCAATAAAGTACATGAATTCAGATATGTAACAGCCACCTTCCCGATTGAAATTTTGAAGCTTAGGGTCAACGGCCACTGGAGGCGCTGATGGCGGTTATTTTCTTCCAGTTGGGAGTGATTTATATCGGAGTTGCATATTACAGCTGTGACTTTGAAATATATTGCATAAATATTGATATCGGGAGAATAGTTATAGAGTAATTTATAGTTCAATGTTTGGACATACTAGGAATCATAATTTTACGCTCCCATTAGAGCCGATAACCACGCAAACAAAATGATTCGAACAGAACAAACCTTTTAACCACTCTTCTAAAATATTCTTGTCTTCATTTTACATTCACAAAACGACTCGAAAGTCATAAAGCGCAAGAAAAAGATATACAAATACACGATGTCACATACAACAATACGAAAAAATAAAAATGGTTTCTGTTCTTGTAGGGTTCGAAGATATGGCATCACCTCAGCGAATAGACATAGAACGAGTATTAGCTTTTCGAGTCTTTGGTTTTTATATGATTATCAATAAATAAATATTCCGGCAATGAATTAAGGGGCACTACTGATTAGCAGAGTTTTTGAATAGCTTGAATTATTCAATCAGAGTTGAATATTTATTACTTCTCTTCGACATGTGAGAATTTAGCTTTGACTCTCATTTTAGTTCCATATCGTTTCAGAATATTGACGCGATGTTCCTGGCAGCCAATACCGAATATCTCAAAGGAAACTATACGGATGCAGTAAAAATCTTAACGTCGATTCCAAGCGATTGTTTGTGCTACAGGTAAGTAGGCATACAAATCGGTCGGTTATAATATAATATATATAGTATATAATTTCATCTTTTTTTGGGTGAACAGCAGAACGGAAGTGTACTCTTATAACACCAGTTTTTCCAATATTTCGATAATGTTTATTACCATCTTCAGGGAAAAGCTACAAATTATTATTTTAAGTTATCACATCAAATAAACAGTAACAAGAACCTAACTGTATTCGAGGTTAGTCGTATTAAAAACGTTGGTAAAGTGATATAACATGTCACAAACGAAAAATATGTTCACAGTCCAATATTAAAATTTTACACCAAGTAAATTGTTTAAAACGCCATTGAAATATTAACAGGATTAAAAAAATATAGTTGCATATTCAACAGGTGAATACACATAAAAGTCGAACTTTAACGGTTGAATATGAATTATGAATGACATTGACAATGAAGTTTGAAATGACAAAGTTGACATGAAGTATGAAACATCTAGAAACAGGTGTGTAAAGAGATATCTGCCAGGATGGAACAACGCCAGAGTGAGAGAACACTGCTACCATCTGTTCGGAATTGAATTTATAGTCATCAATATTATTGATTTTTGAATTTGAAGGATGTTGACATTAGATCAGAATGGATTGAGAAAAGATTGTAATTATTATGTGAAATCTATTTCAAAACAAATTTAAAAAAATATAAAAATAATAATTTTTAATTGAGATTAGTAGAATTATTGTTGTTTGCAAAATGTCGAATTTTTTTATCAATATCAAGTAGATATGCATAGATTCCACTGAGTTGTTTAATATCAGTTCTTCTGTTAAGGCAAGATGTTGATTGAGAGATAAACGCCATTTCCAAGAACAACCGCTTAGACTCATTTTGTTCAATACTAAGAATTTTTGTTGAATTGTAATCCATGATATGTCCATCTTTGTAATAAACATTATCGAAATATTGGAAAAACTGGTGTTATAAGAGTACACTTCCGTTCTGCTGTTCACCCAAAAAAACTACAGTTTTGTTCTTAACTGGTCAGCAAAGACTTCCCCTCTTATATATATATATATATATATATATAATAACTTTTTATGACTATTCCTGGCATCTATTGGCGTTTGAAAGTATTAGATCTCCGAAACGGCTACAACGATTCTCATAAAATTTAGTAAGCAGGGGTTCTCGGGGTCGATAAATCGGTCTAGCTAGGTTTTATTCTGAGAAAACGTTGATCTATCCGTGTTTCCAGGTAATAGCCCTTTATAACTCTTACTGACTTTCATTGGCGAGTAGAAATATTATTGATTCAGTCAATAACTCTTTAAGACTCATCCTAGCATCTATTGGCATTTGAAGGTATTAGATATATAATCTAAATCTCGGAAAAGGCTGCAACGATTTTCATAAAATTTAGTGTGCAGGGGTTTCGGAGGCGATAAATCGATCTAGCTAGGTTTCAGTTTTCGAAAACGTCGCATTCTTGATTATTTATTTGAATAACCAGTTCATATTTTTTTTTTATTATTATGCCGGTAAGATCAAAAAATATTCATATTTCATCATGTAGAATGTAATTCGTATCTAAATATGATTTCCAAAAAAAAACGATCGAATAAAAATACCGAGCAAAGCTCGGTCATACAGGTACTAACCCTTCAATAGTGACTACTGTCTAGCGATTCCGGCGAGTCATCGACAGTGATGTTCTACAACAACATGGGCGTTATACACCACGCGATGGGAAAACCTAATTTGGCGTGTCATTACTTCCAGACGGCTCTGAAAGCAGACATCAGTTTCTCACAGAGCGGTATCAAAAAGGACGACAGTGAGTATCTAATATAATGATGGATTACATCGTCATATCGATTTCTCGGTTTGACTAGAATCGGCAACTCGTCGCCAATGCTTGTGTATTCGGTTCTTCAGAGTGTATTTATAATTTGTCACGAAAGATAGCAACATGTGATTCTACTGCATCCAAATATGCTAGCGTAGGAGATTTATATATATATATATATATATATATATATATATATATATATTCATTCAATTCAAAAGTTATTTGCAAATTCATAGGGTACTGATTAAAAGTATGACATATCAAAAGTATGTTCTTCAAATGGATAAACTTATACTGCTGTCCATATTCGACTTCATTTTATACATTTATGATAATTTATGCTTAGTGAGTCAAAAAGGAGACATATTCAACGCCCTCAGTTCACAACAAAAATGTATTTCCTTTTTGTTAAGGAGATATTTCAAAATGTAGTATTTTTCTTGTGGTATACTAATTTGACCAGTCTTTTTCACAATACTAGGTGAATAAAAACTCGAAAACTTTGTTCTCGATTTTTCGTTTGAGAGAGGATGACGACAAACATATGTACGTGGATCAATTAAAAGCAAAATAAAATGAGATGCCTACTTTCCGACCTTTGAATGGTCATATCTTCCAAACCAAGACGGCCCCATTCGACCTTAGATTCGTATGTCATACTAATTCAATTGTGTTTTCATTGCTCAGTTATCAACTACATTTTCCCTCATGTGAATTTAAATTTTCTGCCCATGTGGGCATACCGTTTACTTTATGGTCTACACGTGCATTAAAGACAAAAAATTTGTCAGCATGTTAATGTTTTAATTTCTAGTATGTTTTCCTAGCAATCTGTGACTAGTTAGATTCTAAAGGCGGATTTCCACCAAACGGACACAACAGAAACAAAACACCAACTGTGTCGATTTCGACACAACAATAGTATGTTACACACCGAGGTGGGAAGTGATTCATTCCTATCGTGAGATCAGCTAGTTCACCGAGACGCAAAGCGTCGAGGTAAGCTATGATCTCGAGACAGGAATGAAACTTCCTACCGAGGTTTGTATACTATTTTATATACAACCATCATATTTCGATTACATTTAACGAGAAATTACCAAAAACGCGGTGTTCTCAGAATAATCAAGTAGATATATTGTTATAAATAAATGTCAGTCAATAAATGACAGATAAAGTCTAGAATAGATGAAATGAGGGCGGGAAGTAGAGGTGTGTAATGTGACACTTCCCAACCTTCAATGACGTTAGTAATCACAGCATTACATATATGATTATAAATAAAAACTTTTGTTGTCAAAATAAGAAAAATTTTGAAAACTTTGTTTCGCGAGTTACTGTTTTTGTCAACAACGAAAAGTCCCGTCGCCAGGCGGAAAGATCAAAAGGTTTCGATATTGTGTCTCTGTTTTTTAAGACAGAGTCTGCTATGTGTGAAGGGCTGGCGACAATAGTTCACTATTTTGTTCTGGTATGTGAATGTGTGAAATGATGATCTCAGTTCTCCATTTATTCCTATGTCATCATGTACCAAATCTGCCATAATTTTGCCCGTTCCATAATCTATTCGTCTTCTTGAAAATGATCTCATCCAGTATCTTGGTTGTTTTCGCTTTCGCTTCTTTTGCTCACAAGATTCGATTATAAAAACACCGCACACCATTATAAAAACATAGTCTAGAGAAGGCATGATGAAAACTGTTCGTGAGGTCGAAACGGTAGATAACACATCAAAACAAAACACGCAACAAACTAATTTTTTGTTTGTTTGATGGAATTCGAGTTTGTTTTCGAAACTACAACACGTTTTTTGTTTTTGTTTCTGAAATTGAAACTAGTCGCAAGCGAGTCCGTTTGGTGGAAATCCGCCTTGATAGAGTTGTTGATTTTTTGTAAATATTTATATTTGGATGCAATAACGAACATAATGTGACATAAAAGTTGGTATGCACTACGGGTATAAACAGATGGTCGCCCTCAGGGCATAAATACCTACTTCATACCCTTGGAACATAAATAACTATCCTAAAGTTTTTTGAATTCGTATTGTTCAACTTTATCTCTTTTCCGCGTTGTTTTCTAAACCACTTTTGTTTGTTTTATTCAAACGGATCATCAATTCAATTTTAATGCATTACGTTGATATAGAAAAATATGCCTCCCTGCCATTTTTGTAACGGCGCCCTTGACACTTTATTGATGTATGATTTTGGTATTGAAATAAATTTCTGTTATTTCTGTTTATATTACTGCATTTCATTTTGCCATAAACATTAAGAGTGTTTTTCAGGTATTGAACAATGTCTGTAAATTATTGTGTATGATTTTCAGCTGAGAAACCTCTGCACCTATTAGGGAGTTCGAAGTATCACGAACTCACGTACAACCTCGGAATCGCCCTTTTACACGCCGGTCGACCAGTTCAAGCGTTCGAATGTCTCATCATCGCTGTTCGACGATACCACAGGAATTCCCGGTTGTGGATGAGACTGGCCGAATGTTGTGTGATGGTGCACAAAGAGGTAAATATGGATTTTCGGTCGGCAGGCGGGTGGTGCTCAATATCGGTCGCGGCATTAACCAAGGGAGTGATTGTGCTCTATCGTGGAGTTGTCTAATGGTTTACTGATACTTCAATCACCAGTCAAGCCTTGTAGTAGGGGAGCCCACGATGCTAAATCGGGATTTACTCGAGCTTCATAGAGACCTATTGGGTTGCGAAGCTTAGATGATGAAAAGAAAAAAATATTAAATAATGTATACCTTTTCATCGGTGGGGGGAGCGGCTATAGATTTTCAAAACTGTTAATAAAAACTATTGCATGGACATACTCGAGCCCGTCAGATACCATTTATGTCCTACATATTTTCAAAAATGTACGTATGTTAATCTGATTGTTTCCATGATGGGGGTGGTCTAAAAGGCGCGTCAGATTGTCTGAGGGGATGTTAAGTGAACCTGAAAAAAAGCTCTTATATAATAATCTGACGGTTTGGATGTGACGCAGACTCGCGGCCGTTATTAGAATGTGAAAAAAATCGTCATTTTGAAATACACAAGCGCGTCAGATTAAGATATATGTGGTTCATCTTCACGCCCTAGATGTTCCCAAATAGCACAAGTACGTCCAGTGGACGTACTGCATATGTACGGTGAGGATGTATTGTACGTATTTAGGACGTACTTTTGTCTCCGACAGACGTACATAAGACCTCCCTGCGACTTACCGTTTCCGCATAGTCGGTAATCCCAGGTACGTACTTTTCTAGTCCACACAGGACCTGAAATGTACAGAAAGGGGAACTGTTTGGGACATTCCGAAAACGTACATTTTCCATTCTGTATGCGCTATCCCAAGTAGAACAAACATATTTGACCAATATTGGTTCAATATTACGGGAATATTAACCTTATATTGTAGATGATATCAATAGTGGCCACAAAAAAATGTGAACATTCGGCGATATTAGATCAATATTCGAAAACAACGTAATGATATATCATATGATATCACTTAATGAATCGGGAAATCGGGGAAGTTTTCGTATTCGGGATTATTCATTTCTTTTTTTCCAAATAGTCAAGTTGGAAATTTTACTCATTCACGTGTACTAACCATCTAACCGAATACTTACCTGGAAAAAGACCTGGCTGCTGCGGGGCTTGAACTCTCGACCTTTCCTATGGAGATATTATTTTCGACCACTGTTACGCTCTACGGCACGGAGACACTTGTTTTTAAGAGGGGGATTGACAATAATGCTCAGAGCAGCATCAACTTTACGAAAAGACGATTCGTTTAAATGACAACTGGCTGAAACGGGATTTGGTATACCGAAAGATAAAGGATTGGAATAGGTGATGACAAAATTTGAGGCTCGAATTATTTCTACAAAAGAAAATATTGATTTTCAAACATTTCTAATTTTTTCAAGTTTTTGTTTCAGAATGGAACCAAAAGTTCTCAGCACCTAATTCACCTCTTGAAGAATCACCCTGCCGAATGTAGGCTTCAGAAAGTCCATAATAAATGAGTTTTCTGTACTTAACTTTATTTCGTTCAAGCATTATTAGAAACATTCAACATGGCAGCCATAAACACGTGAAATTTAGCCGAAAATCGCTCCATACGTGATGTGGCTATTTTCTCATAGGTGGCGATAGGGAGGACCACGTCGAACAAGAGAAGTCGTAGTTTGTATTGTATTGGGTGAGCCAAATAATATATAAGACGTGATTGTGTGTATTCAGTTATTTTGTCTTTGGCCTTTTTTCTTAATAGAAACTATAATATATAGTGGCATTTAATGTGAAAACAAATTATTATTCATTGGTGAATGTGATAAAAAGTAATTATCCATATCCATGTCATCTGGGAACTTATTTGTTTTTTATAGTCTAACCTTGAAAGTATCTAAAAATAAATACAAATGACTTGTAATTTATAGTGTTGTCCGATTCTATTCTTAGTATGTAGATTTCGTAGGTGGAGTTTTCAGTTAATTATTCTAAAATTCAATATGGCGGATATGAGTTTTGTGACTCAGTCGGATTCTAATCTAAATGGTACCGCCGAGGTTTTGGGACTGGAGATTATGAACTTTTTTTCAAAATACAATACTTTTTTTCATTATCCATAAAATTTCGTGGACTTACAAACAGAAGGCACTAAGTCATATATTATATATATATATATATATATATATATATATATATATATGACCTCCGAACTTGACTCAGAGGTCGAAACTCTCGGTAATTACTGATAAAATGTTGAAAGCAGATACCTTCCTACCTAGGTAGGTACTTCTTTTGCTAAAATTTTCGCGAAAGCTGGCGCTGCTGAAAACGATTACCTATGTAATCAGACAAATTAATAGTGTATTTGTACCATAATCATCCGTTATGAAAAACAAAACTAGTTCTAGTACAGATGAAATTTCTCCAGTTCTTTTCAAAACTATTTGTGAACTTGTTTCATCTCCCCTTACACATATATCAACAATCAATTTCTCACTGCCGTAAGGAAAGTTTACGAATTTAATGAAAGTTGCTAATGTATTCTCATCATAGTTTAAAAAAGGCAATCCTCTCATAATGGATAACTATATATAACATTTCCTTATTGTCTCAAAAATACTCGAAAGAGCTTTTATGATATACCTATTACCGATTAATTTACTTCTCAGAAAAGTATCGGAATTCTTCTTCCCTACACGGTTTTCGAAACAACAAATCTGTGGAAACAGCTACAAATCATCTCCTTCTGGACTTGATCAGAATTCAGAATAAATTTGTCGTCTCAATGTTTGATCTGTCATAAGCACTCGACAGTATGATTTGGCTGTTGTGAAAGATAAACTTCATTACTTGATGAGCATTAGAGGAAGTGTTCTCATTTTAATTACACTGGATTGTGTTTTCTTGGAAAATTACTTTTTTCAATAATCTAACCGTAAATGTAAGGAACGAACTCGTTCATAAAAACAGGTCTGGGAGCGCGCTAGCGCCAAAGATAATATGTTCTACTTTTTGGACTGAGGTGGCCTTTACTTGATGGAAATCCATAGTTATTACGCTATAAGGTAGACACGATTAAATTTCCACAAAATTTATTGTCTTCGCGACATGTTTCGGTACACTGTACCTTTATCAAGCGAATGTATTTAAACACTGGAGTGTTTAAATACATTCGCTTGATAAAGGTACAGTGTACCGAAACATGTCGCGAAGACAATAAATTTTGTGGAAATTTAATCGTGTCTACCTTATAGCGTAATAAATATGTTCTACCCCTACTCTTTGCTAGCGCTAGCGCGCTTGTCCCCCTCAGTCAGGTAGGCGTCGCCCTAGCAACCGATCAAAAACGATGATGCCGATGCGTCTGTGGTCTGTGGCATTTGCGAATTTAGGGTTTAGATTTTTAATCGACAACTGCGGCATTGCCACTGTTAGTAAATAGTCTTTGTGCTTCCGACAGGAAGTGGATTGGATACAATCTCTCGTGAAGATGTGCAGTAACTCGTCTGGCAAATACAATGTTCCGTTAGGAGTTCATCAGTAATAGGTCTACTTTTTTGTTTATTATACGTAAATGACTTGCCCTGTCATATTAGTAGTGGCAGAGTTGTCATTTTCGCTGATGACACCACTGTTAGTACATCGGGAAAGACCACTGAGGAAAAAGTTCTCATCACATGGAAGAGATGGACATTTGGTGCAAAAAATCGACTTATTTTGAATAGGGTAGTTGTGGGAGTGATGGACACCCAAGACAAAATTCTCGATTTAATTTTTGTTATTCAGTGACTTTTTCATTTTTCGAATCTTTCAAAATGTCAAAAGCTGCAGTAACTAATGTATTTTGTGATTGACCATAGACCATTCAATATTTTACGAAGGTATGTTCCTACTGCTAGAACTGAAAAATATATGCTATATGCCGCACTAATGGACACAGTTGCTGGGGTCATGGACACCTTTGGAGGTAGTAATGGACACCTCTGATAATCATTCATTCATTTTCAAATTTCATCATTTCTGGTACAGTATAATGAATAGATTCGACTATTGTTTTGGGCATTTTTTTATACGGGAATATTAACATCGGTGGGACTACTTTTCCATCTGCTGAAAATGTCCCCATAACTGTGATCTGTTTTTTTTCATTGGAGACTCTTTCATAAAAATCTTCTTTGGTCTGTGATGGTCCCAAAACTTTTTCTGTTGTGGGGCACAGTGCGAAACCTGATTCATTCCTGTTGAAAATTCTGCTGGGATCAAGAAGTATTCCAACACCTCATTAAACCAGCCTCGGATTCTGTCTTCTGTCACTGCAGCACGTGCTTTGCTGACTGACTCCGCATGTTTTTCTTTAATATTTGGGTGCCTTTTGAGAAATCCTTCAAACCATGCTTCCCCGGAGTTAGAGATTCGTTTAGGTATCGAACATTTTTTCCACTTTCCAACAAGTATTTTTTCACCGACTGAAGTAGATTCATCTTATGAACTGGAAATCCCTTCTTTGCCATTGCGATTATCCATTCAACTAATATATTTTCTTCCGTTTCTGATGATTCGGATGAAGGTCCCATTTTTCTTCGAAGAGGGACACGTCCCGAAAGTTTCCTCAGTAGCGGACTTCGTGGAACGCTATATTCTATTGCCGCCTTCTTTTTGGGCATACCATTCTCCACAGCTTCTATTGCTTTTTGCATATATTCCTCAGAATGAGCAAAGAATTGTCTTTTCTTCAGTTTGATTTTTCCCATCGTAACCTGCACGAAAACATCCTGAATTCAAACCAATCAATGAGCCCATGCCTGACACCCGTCATTTAGCACAATCTTTTGAGAGTATAAATAGCATTATATAAAGCATTTCAACCACTAGCAACCACAATTTACATACTTTTTACAATGGTGCCCATTACTAGAATGCATGTGGTTAGTAGTGGACCCCATGAGTGTCCATTACTAGTAATTTTTTGAAATTTTTGTTGCAGTAATGGTCACTACCCATAAAAATGATCTAATTCGAAAAATTTACATTTTTATTGGGAATATGTCATTTTCAACATACCTTATAACACCTGATCACATTTAATTCGAATGATTCACAAATCCAGCGTGATTAATCTACAATTCACAAAACTTGGGGTAACCTTTTCACAAACGTTCAATGGCTGTTCAGACAACTGCCATATTAAATAAAATTCGTAGTTGACAGAATTGCGGAGTTGGCAGATTGTATGAAAAAGCAGGGGTGTATAATTGAATATTGTACACAGGAACTATAAAAAAGGTAATGTTGAACTGGTCATTACAGAGTTATAGATTTTTTAATAGCGAAGGTGTCCATTACTGATGCAGGGTCCATTACTCCCGCAACTACCCTACTGGAAGGTAATGTTAAGTTTATCGGGCACCAAGCGATAACAAAAATATTTTGCGGGAGCTTACGTATTTCGACCTCCTGAACAAAAAACTTAGATAAAAAATTTGGCGCTCTCCAATGGTTTTCAAGATACAGGGCATTTTTTGGGTCAAAAATGGGATTTTTGAATACACGTTCCTGCATCAAAATTACACTTGGAATTCAACCTTCTTCTTTATCAGCACAATGTACACATCCCTAATTATCCGTTCCACACTTTTTTCATTCAGAAACACTAGTTTTATAACAAAAAATGCACTTTTCCTCAACAACAACAAAAACATTGAAAATTCGGCATGTCACTGCTAAATGTTCAGTATAATTTTTTTATGAGGGGTTGGTACCTTGGATAACCAGAGCACACTATTCAAATTCAAAATATCGCGAATTAATTTTCCTTCACACTTCGGGCATTGAATTGTCGAGAGAAATATTCCTATTGTTGTAAGGTAATTAACTAATGCCCTCTTATTATGCACTAAGGCTGTATATTCGAATAATTTCATCATTTTAATTATTCACGTGAAAACTTCAAAATGAAGGAAAATTAATTCGCGATATTCTGAATTTGAATAGTGTGCTCTGGTTTTCCAGGGTACCAACCCCTCATAAAAAAAATACACTAAACATTTAGCACCTTAGCAGTGACATGCCGAATTTTTTATGTTTTTGTTGTTGTTGAGGAAAAGTGCATTTTTTGTTATAAAACTAGTGTTTCCGAATGAAAAAAGTGTGGAACGGATAATTAGGGATGTGTACATTGTGCTGATAAAAAAGAAGGATGAATTCCAAGTGTAATTTTGATGCAGGAACGTGTATTCAAAAATCCCATTTTCGACCCAAAAAATGCCCTGTATCTTGAAAACTATTGGAGAGCGCCAAATTTTTTATCTAAGTTTTTTGTTCAGGAGGTCGAAATACGTAAGTTCCCGCAAAAATTTTTTTTTATCGCTTGGTGCCCGATAAACTTAACATTACCGAAATTTGATCAAAAAATTAGATAAAAGAAACAATAAATTGACTGTACCAACCCGTCATAGGTACATCATTATAAGAAAAATCACCACACTATGCGGCAATTGCTCCTTTCTATTCACTATCGAAATCATTTACATATGCTGAAAACTTACGAAGCTTTCAAAAATGATGTTGAGCGGTACTTGGTGGCGGAAGGATTTTATAGTGTGAGAGATTTCTTTTCTATGTGGTTTGCATGGATTTTTTTTTCCTAGACTGAACAAGATAAATACTAATTTCGACTATGGATGCTGAAGGTAGTGGTAGTGAAATTTGCCTCGTCAAATATTCATTAAATTCATTGAGAAGAGCAGATATGAATACACCTTATAGGTACAAAAAATGAGTACAGACAACAAGAAAAAACCCAATGCGACTCGATAAACTGCTTGTATACCATTCGCGGTGAGATGACCTTGGCCAGGTCAAATGACCCCAGAAGCAAGTCGAATATAATAATTCATTATTGAAATGAAGCTATTGGCGTTTAAAAAAAGCTCGGACCCGTCGATTTATAATTGAAGGGGCGGGACACCTTTCAGACTACTCAGATTTTTTGTAGTACGCACCCCCTCAGAGGGGTGCGTCCGACGACCCTAATTTGGATAGGAAGAGTAGGTCGTGTGGCACTTCGTGTTTTAGAGGTCTTTCGAATACCTTTACAATTCTCTGTTGTAAGAAATTTTTTTGTAACGATTGGTAACCAACCCCATCCCCCGAAAAAATCTACTCGTAATAAACAAAAAATACGAAATCACATGGACACGTATTGGCAGGCTGTTATAAAAAAGCCAAAATTTATTTTTCTATGAAAGTTCTGAATGTGAATTGTACCTTAAAAACAATTTGACTTATTTTAAAAGGCGTTGATCTCATTACAAATACCTTCAAAAAATCGCCACAAAAATTTTCTGTCAACAGAGTTGTGAAGGTATTCGAAAGACCTTCAAAACACGAGGTGTCACTCGACCTACTTTTCCTATCTAAATAAGAGTCGTCGGACGCACCCTCCGAGGGGGTGCGTACTAGAAAAAATCTGAATAGTCCTAAAGGTGTCCCTCTTCAATTATACATCGACGTGTCTGAGGTTTTTTGTCAAAATCTTACTTTTTATATTCAACAACAGCTCTGTTAAGTTTTCGTTGTTACACACTGTATACTTCAAATAGGATCCTATCTAACACATCTCGTTTAATTATATCATTTTGGACGAGAAATTGTGAGCCTCGACCCCAAAAAAACACTGCTTAAAATACGCTTGCCATCTTGATTTATGACAAAAAATTGGATTTTTCACCACTAAAATATTAATATACCCATTTTGAATAGCATCGGTTCATAAATCACAAAACTTGCCCGCCGTCTTCAATCGAAAAACGTATCAGATATTGTGCAAATAATACGAAAATAAATATTATAAACAAAACTTTAAAAAAAACACTCCCATATTTGAAAACACTAAAAAGGGAAAATAATATTATTCCTGGTTATTCAAATACGAAGAATATGAGTAAAAGCCGTAGGAAACTATACATTTTCTCAATGATTGATGAGCGCTCTACGCTCTTCATTTTTTAATAACCAGGATCAGAATTATTTTTAGATATCAATTACCCTAACACCAAACTGATTTTGTTTGCACTCGACGCGCGTTTCGCTAACAAGGTTAGCATCTTCATGAGAAGTATTTTGATTCGAGTATCAATTTACTTCTCCTGAAGATGCTAACCTTGTAATCGCGCTCTATCTTTTTCACGACATTTAAATAATAGCGTTTTTAAAAAAGATTTTGATAATATTCATTTTCTACAATTTAGTCTCGACATATCTCGTTATCGATTTTAAATGTATTTTGTAAATTTTACAACATTCACAGAAGCGTCATTCGAATTTTTTAATTTTAACTGAAGAGTCATAATCTTCGACCGGAAAATCCCCAAATACCAATTTGGATTAGAGTCGGTTGATAATTACGGAACTCGTCCGCCATATTGAAGCCGCCATTCCGAATTTTGACGAAATATTCTTAACTTTCGACCAGAAAACCCTTACATACCAATTTTGATTCGATTCGGATCATAATTAAATATCGCCAATATGGAGCCGCAATTTTGTTCTTTCTCCCACAAAAATTTCATAATGCATTGTCACCGGTATTAAGAACACCTGCCAAATTTCAAATTATTCGGACGTCTACAAGTGGGTTAAACTTGATGTCAAAGATTTTATTACATTGTTAATTCAAGTCAAGCTGATTAATATAAGCGAGTTAATTAATAAACATTTTATTATACCTATAAAGAAAAAAGTACAATGTTATCATCTATCATCAGCCTGCACCGTCTGCACGAATATTACCTACACCACCGTAAAGAAAACGTGAACACAAATTCACTCTCCGCGAGAGCCGAGTGATAGCCGAGACCCCACCACCAGAGCAAAAAATATAATTTGTACCTGTTACACGTCAAAAACGCCGACCGGGAGTTATCGTTCCCTTCTATACGGTTCAGAGACTAACAGTCGACCTACTGTTCACGTTATACCTATCCGAAAACAAAAAAGAAACGAAATGATGTTTTTTTATCAGCTATACAAAATACATTTTTCAGAACTCTAATAATATTTTTGACCCACGACAAACAGCACAGCAGCTAATATTGTAGCCACTGTTTATCATGCCTTCTACCGTTCACGCAAAGGTTTCACGTTTCACCCAATGTATTCCTTATATTATTCGTTGCAATTTGTTTACTGCTTCTGAAATAGTTTATTATTTGTTTGGCTCGACTGTATACCATCAGCTATCAGCGACCTCTCGTGAACGGAGGAATTACCATCCAATATAGATTCCGACAATTATTCGCCATTTGAAAAATTCTTCAAACGAACTGGTTGCGCTGAGGGCGGCGATCTTTGGAACTCTGAAAATTCATTTCCAACGGTCATTCGTCAATCCTCATCTTAAGAAGGAGTTGGGTGCTATAGATGTGATGACTTCAAGTTAGTTTTGTTCGAGATAATATTAAAATTTTAGAAAGTTCAGTAACAATGGAAATATATTCGAAAAAACACTAAAGGATCACTGTCTCATGTGATGGCGGTTTTGGAATATCAAACTTGCTGTGCAAAAAATTCTGTATGTAATTTTCTGGTATTTAAATTCACCACATGTCGATGTTTCAATTTTTCCAATTTTTTTAGGAATAATTCATTATGAATATTGCATTACCAATATTGATATATGTTTGAATACACTAAGTGATCACTCTCAAAATCCCAATACCCCTTGAAGCGAAAGGGACCCAATATGTACGTACTTGGGAGGTCCAAACAGTATGTACATACTAACAGAAATGTAGAAAATGAAAGGAACCCAATCCGTACGTACTTGGGAGGTCCAAACAGTATGTACAAAAAAGTACGTCAACGAGACGTCCAGATAGTATGTACATACGATTTCCAAACATGTACGTCATTACTATTATGTCAAACGTTTCGAAATATACGTATCTGAAAGGGACTCAATATGTACGCACCTGGAAGGTCCAAATAGTACGAACATAGTTCTTCCAAACATGTACGTAAATGATACGTCTGAGCAGTACGTACATGGGATTCACAAAAAAACACGTCATTGGTATGTCCCTAATCCATTCCGAAAAGTACGTACCTGAAGAGGAGTTAATGTAAATGTATCAGGGACACTTAATAAAGTACGTACATAGTACTTCCAAGCATGTACGTTTTTATTACATTCCGATTGGAACGGGACCAAGTATGTACCTACATGGGACGTCTAACCAGTACATACATGGTACATCCGGTAATGTACGTTCTTCGAATGTCTCCTATCCGTCCCGGGACGTATCGACGTAACTGGGACATAAATGGTTCGTCTTCAGGACGTCGTGTGCTATTTGGGTTGCAGTCTCATAATCTGACGATTATCTGGAGGAATTCGCCTATTCTGTCAAATTATTTTTTTTTTATTTTTTTTTTAATCATCGAATCTAATTAATTGAAAAGCTCATGAAAAAGCATGCAAATAAAGAGGTTTATGTTTTTTTTTCAGATTAATAGTTGTATTTATAAGAAAATAACTATAATCAGTTGAATTTTTAAAATTTTATAACTTTGGATATTCCTTGTAAACAATATCATGCCACCAACGAGTCTGTGTGATCAACTGTCATGGCAACAGAAACAGAGTGGTGAGTGGGCAATAGATAGATAAAGAGTGAGAGAGAAATAGAAACGTGGAGAGGGGAATATAGGCATCACGTAGCTGCACGTATTGAACTTTATCGATGAATTTTTATTATTTCGGCTTGTGTAAATCGTCAGATTATATATTTCTTGTAATTCTTGAATTATTCCCTTCAAAATAAAAAAAATAGCCACGCTCGAGAATGTCGAGATGTTTTTTACAACTTTGTAGACTTGAGGGCCGTGTGTTGGAATTTTGACTTCCGGAGCTTTCGGCTACATCTGCGGCAGCCATCTTCAGCTGCGTGGTCTCAGTTGAACTTCTCTATGTGAGTTTACTACGACTGATTGCAAATCTGGAATTGACTCGCTTTTATCTTTCGGTCCGACAGCGTTCTGTTGGTCGTCCGATTCCCTGGTTCTATCTAGCTTCGTCTTAGCTGTTCTTAGAAGTGGATACCAAATTTTGCTCAAATTTAGTATCTCTTTTTCTTCTGTTGAAGTTATCCTTGTGCTTATGTATCTCAATTGCTTCCCGGTATAAGCGAGTGGAGTAATATACAATTCGACATAACTTCAATTCTGTCAACGACGACGCACACCGCCCTCAAGCCCGAAAAACCAGAGATGTATCAACACCGGCCGTGAAAGCCTACATTCTCTCATCACTCTCGAATTGTTAGATTAGTGGAATATACACGTTTCAGGATGTAACCAACTCGCCTTACCTTAATATGACGCGTTCGAGAATTTCAGATGATTAATTTCTTTTTTACTAATCTGATCCTTTATCCTTGAAGGGCGGCCATATATATAGGCTCATACATGGTGGAAGTACTTAACCGGGTACGAGGTATCCCCCTGTATATCAATCTGCCGCGCTTTAGTGAATCCCGAGATCCCCGCTCGGGCTCCCCTATTATTAGCTATAGGGTAAACTGCTTGACAGATTCATTTGATTGGCTGTTGAGATAACTGACATCTGAGTTCATCAACAGTCCATTGAAATACTGTCTCCAAATTATATCTGTATGCCCAGACAATAAGATATCACCTTGCACAGTCTTCAACTATTAAGAGTTTATATAAAAAGGTCGAATTTTATTTATAATCACGTGCCTACTAGTATATTTTTTGGTGAAATTAATGATGAAAGTCAATTGTGTGTCTTCATGAAATCAGATTTCGAAATTTCAGTTTCAATTAAAAAATACAAATATTTATACTTCATCGATTTCACAGCATTTTTACGTTCATTTTACCCACTTTTATTTTTCAAGTAGTTTCATAGTAGTTATACGAATTCGATACTTTTTTTTATGAACTGACTGATATAGAAAAGCTATTGTCAGTGGAGGAATATATTGTTACTTTCTCAGATATCAGTTGCAATAATAATAATAATGTATAATTTTCAATTTGATCCTACCCGCTAAGCATTTGTACCATTTAGTTCACCACTGCTAAAAAGTTAGAAAATTGAAAGCAGCATCTGAAAGATTGGAAGTTATGATTTCACGGGTACCATTCTCTTGATATATCTTTTGAATTATGAGGAATTATTTCGATTTGAATGATATATTTTATGTTGTAGACAAACGAAATTGACTTTCAAAAACAGAAGAATTTGATTGCTGACGTTGTCGGGAGCAAGGAGAAGCAGAAGGTTATTTTGGTATCTAGTTTATCAAAAGACAAGAAATATAGGTAAGAATGCAATTATAATTTGTGTGCTTTCATCAACTATAAACATTTTTGTTCTGTTTAGATATTCATCCTTTGTTTTCACTTTGTACTTTTTTCCAATCGAAATCTAGACAGTGCAAAAAATCGTCACTGAAAGGATTGTGTCTCAACATTTCAATCCGAAGATACTGTCTAGATCACGAAAGCAATAAATGAAAAAGACAACTAAACACCAAAAAACTGGCTTGAAATAATTATAACTTACAATTATCAACTACCAAGATAATAGTTAATGGATTTATCTGATGCAATAAAAAACTTCAATTTCAAATTTAACTTGAAACATTTATTGCAATAGGTGAATAGCAATTTTCTTTATTTTCATTATTTTTTTTCTTTCTGTGTCAAGTCTGATTTTATTATGGTATCATTTTTTCTGAAGGTTTTTATTTTTTCTTAATTTCAATGTATCTGATTCATTATTCACTTGTTTCTCTTTTTCCCTTTTATAAGCTTTCAGGTTTCCCAGGAAATAATAGTTATTTATGTAATAAGGATCATAAAGACGATCATTATGGTACAAGTCGTGAATGTTATCGGGCGAGGCGTAGCCGAGTCCGATAACACGGCGTGTGCCATAATGATTGTTTATGATTCGTATTACATACAAAATTTTATCTGATGGCATTTATATCAATACATTTGAATAAACTTTTTTGATCAAACCATTACATGTTTTCCTTATAGAATTTCATTATGGTACTTAGTACCATAATGAATTATTCATTATGGTACTTAGTCCCATAATGAATTCATTATGGTACTTAGTCCCATAATGAGCTTCCTTATGTCATCAAAATTGAGTGACATAACGTTGTCATTATGACATGCCATCAGATAAATATATTTATATGAAGCAATATAAGAAAATCTAAGTGAAAACCACCCAACAAACCCACACGTTCTACCTAATAAAACAATCAGCACTGCTCATGAATACACATGCGAAAGTAAGATGATTTATCACTGTCAATCAAAAGAAGTGATGTGATGTCGCTCGGTTTCGTCCGATAGCAGGTCGGCTAATAGGAAATTATTTATATCTAGGAGGTTTCACGGTGAAACTACTAGGTATCAAAGGGTTTAACAGACAAGTTATGGTCCTTGATGTATTTAACTCAAGATTGCTATCGCTCGTCAAATTTACGAGGGTAGGATTGAAATTGTCCATTGAATTGATCCACATCGTGCTATCAATGTTAAAATTAATTTTTTCCACCTGTTTATTGTATTTTCGTTTGGAATACATATTATCTTTTACATTTTCATGATTATTTGAAAAATTCGTGAATTTTACGATAGGATAGTAATTACGTACATTCAAAACACGTTAGTTCTCTAGAGCAAAACTCAGATCCACATCGTGCTATCAATGTTAAAATATATTTTTTTCACCTGATTATTGTGTTTTCGTTTGGAATACATATTACCTTTTACATTTTCATGATGATTTGAAAAAGTCGTGAATTTTACGATAGAATAGTAATTACGTACATTCAAAACACGTCAGTTCTCTAGGGCAAAACACAGATCCACATCGTGCTATTAATGTTAAAATTTATTTTTTTCACCTGATTATTGTGTTTTCGTTCAGAATACATATTATCTTTTACATTTTTATGATTATTTGAAAAAGTCGTGAATTTTATGATAGGATAGTAAGTACGTACATTCAAAACACGTCAGTTCTCTAGAGCAAATCTCAGATCCACATCGTGCTATCAATGTTAAAATATATTTTTTTCACCTGATTATTGTGTTTTCGTTTGGAATACATATTATATTTTCATGATTATTTGAAAAAGTGAATTTTACGATAGGATAGTAATTACGTACATTCAAAACACGTTAGTTCTCTAGGACAAAACACAGATCCACATCGTGCTATTAATGTTAAAATTTATTTTTTTCACCTGATTATTGTGTTTTCGTTTAGAATACATATTATCTTTTACATTTTCATGATTATTTGAAAAAGTCGTGAATTTTATGATAGGATAGTAATTACGTACATTCAAAACACGTTAGTTCTCTAGGACAAAACACAGATCCACATCGTGTTATCAATGTTAAAATTTATTTTTTTCACCTGATTATTGTGCTTTCGTTTAGAGTACATATTATCTTTTACATTTTCATGATTATTTGAAAAAAGTCGTGAATTTTACGATAGAATAGTAATTACGTACATTCAAAACACGTTAGTTCTCTAGGGCTAAACACAGATCCACATCGTGCTATTAATGTTAAAATTTATTTTTTTCACCTGATTATTGTGTTTTCGTTTAGAATACATATTATCTTTTACATTTTTATGATTATTTGAAAAAGTCGTGAATTTTATGATAGGATAGTAATTACGTACATTCAAAACACGTTAGTTCTCTAGGACAAAACACAGATCCACATCGTGCTATCAATGTTAAAATTTATTTTTTTCACCTGATTATTGTGCTTTCGTTTAGAGTACATCTTATCTTTTACATTTTCATGATTATTTGAAAAAAGTCGTGAATTTTACGATAGAATAGTAATTACGTACATTCAAACAAGTTAGTTCTCTAGAGCAAAACACAGATCCACATCGTGCTATCAATGTTAAAATTTATTTTTTTCGCCTGATTATTGTGTTTTCGTTTGGAATACATATTATCGTTTACATTTTTATGATTATTCGAAAAAGTCGTGAATTTTATGATAGGATAGTAATTACGTACATTCAAAACACGTTAGTTCTCTAGGGTAAAACACAGATCCACATCGTGCTATCAATGTTAAAATTTATTTTTGTCACCTGATTATTGTGTTTTCGTTTAGAATATATATTATCTTTTACATTCTTATGATTATTTGAAAAAGTCGTGAATTTTATGATAGGATAGTAATTACGTACATTCAAACACGTTAGTTCTCTAGAGCAAAACACAGATCCACATCGTGCTATCAATGTTAAAATTTATTTTTTTCATCTGATTATTGTGTTTTCGTTTGGAATACATATTATCGTTTACATTTTTATGATTATTTGAAAAAGTCGTGAATTTTATGATAGGATAGTAATTACGTACATTCAAAACACGTTAGTTCTCTAGGACAAAACACAGATCCACATCGTGCTATCAATGTTAAAATTTATTTTTTTCACCTGATTATTGTGTTTTCGTTTGGAAAACATATTATCGGTTATAATTGCACGAGTGCATAAAAATTACCGATAATTTTGCAAGAAATCGTGATATCTGAAAATTGTAAGAGTTTATTCCCATATTTTGGCTCTTTTACATAATATGAAAATAACCGAATGCAATTCGTATAAGATTCACGAATAAAGAAATTCTCAAGGAAATGTTTTTCTTTGTTCATTTATACTTTCCTCTATAGATTGTATGGAGTACTCACCTAAACGCGAAATGTTTTTCTATTTTTGAAGTCTATCTAACATTTATTTGTGTTGTTTACTGACGTCTAGCGTTATGGTTTCAAATGTGTTGTTATGGTGACTTGATACAATGCAATTACCACTGTGAGTTTTCGATAATTGCATTGTTCTTATGGGACATTTTATATATGAGGAAATATTCTTTTACATTTTCATGATTATTCGAATAAGTTGTGAATTTCACGATAGGATAGTAATTACGTACATTCAAAACACGTTAATTCTCTAGGCTTGAAGAAGACTTCATGCATGAGCTTATGTGTATTCATTATTATCATTTTCAGTACGGAAAGCCAATCGTACGCCGTGCCGGTCCCGTCTCTCGAATTCGCCTCGCTCTGTTTGAGGAACGCCCTCCTCCTCGTGCCCTCCGGCAAGGTCACCTCTCCCGTGCCGCTGTTCCTCATCCCGGGCGTCACGCCGCCCGCCCCTCCGCCCGGCCCCACCGTCTCCCCCTCGAGCCCGCTGTCGCCGGACGGCATCGCCGTGCTGAGAAACGGCGTCCTGGTGGCGAGCGCGTACGTCGCGCTCTGCCTCGGCGACTACATCGTCGCTCTGGAGCACTCGAAGAAGCTGCTGGAACAGCCGAGGATATCGAGCGTTCACAAGTAAGTAATTATATAATAATAATAATAACAATTTTTTCACAATAAATATCAATAACAATGCAAAAAAAAACATTACAGTATGTTAATAAATAATTGAACCTCACGAAGTTGTGCACTTGTTGTGGCGAAAAAAATTATATTAGATTTTTATATAATTCAAGTGAATATGAGAATATAAACAAAAATCATAAATATCAAAGATAAATAGTAGTGTAAAAATGAATAGATACAATATAATCATGACACAGGCTATATTGGATATTTTCAATAATATTTTGGAAATATAGTCTAGGAGTTTCAGTAATCCATGTGTTCCCTTTTTTCTTATAAGTGTATTTTGATTTGGTAATTTTGATTGAATTTGGTAATTTATCATGAATGAATGGAGCTGAATATAGAAAAAAAATTTGTGACTTTACATATGTTATTTTTTACAGTTATTTCATTTTTATTTCGTGTATCATGAGTGTGCTTACTATAATTAATACAATTTTTATGAGAAAATATATAAGTGAGTTGGAATTTCCATTTCAAATGTCTGTCTACTATGACACCTAAATATTTTATCCGATCTACTTCTTTAATGCATTAATTTTTTATTTCAATTGGGCCAAGATTGGGTAAATGATTTCGATAAGAAGTGAAAGGAAGGTAATTAGATTTTTCAAAATTTGATGTTAACAAATTGTGGTCAAACCAATATCCAACATTATTGAAGTCATTCTGAATAAGTTCTTTGAGAGATTTCCATGTTTTTGACTTGTAAATTATTACTATATCATCCGCAAAACTATGTATGAATCCACTTGTTTTCAAATGAAAGATATCGTTGATGAATATGTTGAATAATATGGGTCCTAAAACAGTTCCTTGTGGAACTCCATAATTGAATATTTTTTCTGAACTTACAAATTCTCCAACTTCAACACATTGTTTTCTATTTTCAAGATAACTCTGTAGTAATTTGAAACTCATTCCCCGAAAACCAATTTTGTCTAATTTTTCTAATAACAATTCATGATTTACCGAATCGAATGCTTTAGCTAGGTCAAGGAATAGACAGACAATTGGAGATTTTTCTTCTAATGCTTCATAAATTTTAGTGGTTAGATGACATAATGCATGCTCACTTGAATTTAAAGATGAGTAAAAACGCTGGTGCGTTGACTGATATGCTTTTGTTTAGTCAATAGGGAATATAAATTCAAAGGGTGTGCTTTTCTGGGCAATCTGCTCCCTGTCATAAGATTTCACACAATTTTAGGTCAATAGAAAAGAAACGTTTTCCCAAAATTTCAGCTTCCAAATCCAATCCGGGACATCTTCAAATAAGCTCTTCTTCGGCACAATTTTTCAAGGCAATACAATAATAAAATAGACATTTTGGCAACGCCGCTTAGGTGCATATTCTGGGTTGCAATATGAGGTCTGTGGTTGCAATGTTATACACAGGTAGAGACCATATAATTATAATGATAATTACTTTATTCCTTAATACTTTACAGTGTGGAACGAATATGTATAAATAAATAAAATGAAAATTATAAAAATCTAAAACACAATAAAATGCTTTCTTTGATAAATACTGCTTTAATTTCAGTTTGAGTTGGTTTTTTGGCAGTTTTCTGATTTCTTTGGGAACATTGTTCAAAATTCTCAAAAACTTGATTAACAACATTTTTCTGAACTTGGACATATCATGTTTGTTGTAATTTAAGATTTGTATATCTGGTGTTGTAAAGATTTACTGTTTCATATTTCTTCATGAATTCTTCATATTTTTTCATTGCAAAATATACACATTCATATATGTATGTACATGACAGAGTAAGTATTCCCTGTTCCTTGAAGACTTCCTTGCAACTGTCTCTTCTTTTGAGGTTAAAGATACTTCTTATGCAGGATTTTTGTATTTTGAAAATTCTGGTATTTTCGACAGAATTTTCCCAAAATATAATTCCATATTTCATTCTGGAATATATACAAGCGTAATATGCTTTGATGGCTGCATTTTGATTAACGAATAATTTAATTGTTCGCAATGCAAATGTAAATGACCTAAGTTTCTTTGTCAAGCTGTTAATATGTTCTTTCCAATTTAGCTGGGCATCAATTTCAATACCAAGAAATTTTGTATGTTGACATGTTTCAATTGTTTTATTTTTATGGGTAATTTTCAGTGTCGGTTCCTTTCTAAAACTGAACTCGATAGCACTTGATTTTGGAATATTCAATTTGAAATTATTTGCACTATACCATTTTTCCAGAATTTCTAGAGTTCCAAGAATTGTTTCTAACAAATTGTCATTGGATTGTTTCCGTAATATTAATGAATTATCATCAGCAAACATATTCACCATTTGAGATACTGTTTGTGGCAAATCATTGGCATACAAGAGGAATAAAATCGGTCCTAAAATCGATCCTTGATGTACCCCACGTTCAACTGTCATCCATTTTGATTTGTTCTCTTGAACTCCTTCAGTGGCTGCAACACATTGACGTCTCCCTAGAAGATATGATTTTAAGACATTGAAAATATTGCCTCTGAATCCCATTAGTTCTAATTTTGCCAGTAAAAACAGTCTACATTATCAAAAGCCTTCGATAAATCTATGAATATTCCCATTATTTTCTGGTTTTCATTGAGACCTTCAAGTATGTCATTCAAGGCGATATATATGCTTCTCAGTGTTGACCTTCCTTTGAGATAGGCACTTTGC
This sequence comes from Zygogramma bicolorata, assembly GCA_032362365.1. Taxonomy (NCBI): domain Eukaryota; kingdom Metazoa; phylum Arthropoda; class Insecta; order Coleoptera; family Chrysomelidae; genus Zygogramma; species Zygogramma bicolorata. Next base: position 708,998 of record JAVJAQ010005123.1, on the reverse strand, counting down.
ATTTTTGAAATGATATCAAATTTTTCTAAATAATTCAAAATTCTTTTGAGTAAGGCTTTTCAAAAATTTTTGCAACTGTTGAGATCAAAGCTATAGGTCTGTAATTTTATATAGCTCTTCAACCTGTTGAATAATGACGATTTGCCAAAATTAGAATTGAATCTCAAGAATTTGGGTCACATACATGTTTTCTGTTAGCATCTTCAGGAGATGCTATCTCCTTCAGCAAAAACAAACGTTGGGTGTCATATATCAATTCGTAGTTGGTGTAATTGATCTCTGTTAATACTTTTCACTGCAACAAAGCTTCCGATTATAAGAAAACTTTTTGTGTATGAATAAATAGCAAAAATTCGAAGAGATTTGGTTTTCAAAGCGCTTGTCTTATTTTGACAATGGTTTGTCTTCCAGTTCGAAAATGACGAATCTGGATTTGTGAATATTTTCGTTTTCAAATGATTCGTATAAAATATGTAATATTACAATTTCAGATTACTCGCACATTTATATGCCGCCGAATCTTTGGTACTGCTGGACAAAATTACAGAAGCCATGGATCACTTAAATCCCGAAAGTATCAAAGACATATCCTTTGAACTACCAGAAGAAAATGGCAAGCCTGAAAGTATATCGTTGAAAACCAGCCCACCCCCGAGTAAGCAACTATTATTATTGTTTTTATGAACATTACAGATAGAATAATAATTATGATAACAATTCATTCACAATGAATCTCAATATTACAATTTTAAATAAATAATATATGAATAAATATTTGAACCTTACGAAGTTATTGCACTTGTAAGGATTAGATATTTTATTGAATAATTATTATGGATAAAAAATAAATGATTTAATAATATAATAACATTTGAACAATAAATGAAAATGACAGTATAATCAGCACACTGGCAGTCACATGGAAAATTTCAATTCTATAAGATTCTGAAAAAATAATCTGGGAGTTTCAAGAATCCATTTTTTCACCAGTTTTTTATAAGAATATTTTGACTTTGTTACTTTAATCGAATTTGGTAATTTATCGTAAATAAATGATGCTAAATATAAAAAGTTTTTTTGTGATTTGGCTTTGGAAATTTCATTTCTAGCAGTAATTTTGTTTTTGTTTCGTGTATTATATGAATGATTATTATACTTACAGCAGTTTTTATGAGAAAATATGTAAGTTATTTTATTAAGACAAAATAATTGTCTGATATCCATTTTTTAACTTTCACAAAATAATTTATTGGAGGAATATCGAATATTTTTACCATACATGATTTTTTAAAAACCATTTTTGTAAATTGTAAATAATTCTGATCAACTCTTCCCCATGACAGTATACCATAATTTATTTGAGATTGAAATAAAGAAAAATAAATCGTATCCATGTGTTTTTTACTAGAGACTACCATTTTCAATTGTTTTTATGCACGATAATTCGAAATTTTCAAATGGAGTATTGCTGAGCAGATAAACTGGAAGTTCTTTATTATTTCAGAATGGTTCCCTGATACCCTTCAAAGTACCCAAGCGGTGATGCAATACAACGTAGCAGTCGCAAAAACGATGCGAGGCCAACTGGACCAAGCTGCTACTTTACTGAGGCAAATTTGGCAACAGAAAAGTACGACTTGTAGGGTTCCTACGCACATAATAATGCTGTTCATTTATATAGAACTTCAGCTGGGTAAGAATTCATTACCATGCTTCATATGATTTCTCAGAAAATTTCACACCCCTACTTTTCAACCAATAATACGCCTCAATTTTGATTAGTTACCATGGCAACTAAAAAAATTCCCGGAATTTTTTTCGAAGCGCCACAATATTGTAGTGGAAATTTTTTGATAGTTCAAAAAATGAACACCCCGTGAATAATGTAAAATACATTTTAACCAGGGTGGGGCAAAATCTGATTTTTATTAAAAAAATCAAAAATCTTTGCTTTTTTTATTTTTGAATATTGAATTTGAACATTTTGATTCTTTGAAATTATTGTTAATTATTTTAATGTATAAGTCTAAAAATTTTAATACAATTTGCGGCTCAAAAAGTTGTGCCAACGCATTTGTCGCGCTTCTTGCAAGAAAATTCTTATCGCGATTTGTTTTCCTTCTGTCCTATACACTCGCTATACAGTGCCGAGTGAGACACGAACACGAACGCGTTTGTTGTGCTTTTTGCAAGAATATTCCTGTCGAGAATTGTTTTCCTTCTCAACCTATAAATTGACGTTGCCCAACAATTTCACGCATTTCGCTAGTTGTACACTCGGATATTAGAAACAGATTAGGCATAGAAAAAGCAGGAAAACTCGTGTTTCTGTTTAAATTGGATAACGAAAATGAATAGACTGAAAATATACAGTGATAAAATTTAGGTGTTACGTTTAGTTTAAGAATTTGGAATTATGTACTTCTTTTTTGTTGTTTTTGCTAAGAGCAGATACTCCTTTTGATCTTCGAGAAAACTTTCATATTATGTTGTTAAAATTGATTTAAATCATGATTTTAATTTTAAAAATCAAGCGATTTAAATCATGATTTTAATCAGCCCAACCTTGATTTTTAACAACTTTAGTGACCTAAAATTATGAAAGGGCGATATTCATTCATTATAATTTGTTGTAACTAAGGTTGGTATTTTTTTTTTTATTTAACGAAATATGGTAGATATACGTACATAGGAATTTCTTCAAAACTGCGTTACTTGTGAAAGTATATTTCTACCACCTTCAGTTGACTAAAATTACTAAAGGGCGATAGATAAACTAGTAATTATTAACCTGTATGACAGAACCAGTTTAACAAAAATGACAAATCAACATGTGTCAAAAACAGCAAGACCCTGACCAACTTGAAAATCAGTGAAATTAATTGAAAATGTCAGGTTGGATTAATATTATATATTATCTTTTAGGCACGAATCAAAAAAAATTCCTCGTTGCTTCGCGACTCTGGATAATTTTCAAAATCTTCGTGCCCTCTAGAAAATTTCCGGAAATGATTTAAGCTCTTGTGATATTGTAACAAGTGAAAATTTCATTTGTCAGGAGAGTTGGGGAATTGTCCCTGTCAAACTCAAAATGTAATTGTCAACTTTCAAATTTTTCAATCATACCTATACGCGGAATAAAATAAAATTAGTTTCAAAACCATACTCAGATTTTCAACTGAGACTTCTACACTGGGAGATTTTTTTTCGTTATTTTTGAGTTGATACTGACTTCTGTTAGTGTAATGTACTCTTATCTACTTCAGTTTTTGCAGGATGGATTGAAAAGCTCTTCACATTTTCTTCATATTTCTGTATAAATTCAATAAATTGAATTCGTTCCATAATTGTTAATTTTGATAATAATAATAATATTAATAATGAGACTGGCCTGAACAGATTGTTCGAAAGATGATTTAATATTAATAATAATAATCACTTTATTCAGGGCAGTGTGGAACGAATATGTATAAATAAATAAAAAAAAATCAAATACAAAAATCGAAAACACAATAAAATGCTTTCTCTGCTAAATACTGCTTGAATTTCAGTTTGAATTGGTTTTTTGGCAGTTTTCTGAATTGTTTGGGAACATTGTTCAAAATTCTTAAAACTTGATTAACAACATTTTTCTGAACTTGGGCATATCGTGTTTGTTGTAATTTAAGTTTTTTATCTGGTGTTGTAAAGATTTACTGTTTCATATTTCTTCATGAATTCTTCATAATATTTCATTGCAAAATATGCACATTCATATATGTATATACATGGCAGAGTGAGTATTTCATGTTCCCTGAAGACTTCCTTGCAACTGTCCCTTCTTTTAAGGTGGAAGATACTTCTTATGCAGTATTATTGTATTTTGAAAATTCTGTTAATTTCGACAGAATTTCCCCAGACTATAATTCCATACTTCATTCTGGAATATATATAAGCGTAATATGCTTTGATGGCTGCATTTTGGTTAACGAATAATTTAATTGTTCGCAATGCAAATGTAAATGACCGAAGTTTCTTTGTCAAGCTGTTAATATGTTTTTTCCAATTCAGCTGGGCATCAATTTCAATACCAAGAAATTTTGTATGTTGACATGTTTCAATTGTTTTATTCTCATGGGTAATTTTCAGTGTCGGTTCCTTTCTAAAACCGAACTCGATAGCACTTGATTTTGGAATATTCAATTTGAAATTATTTGCACTATACCATTTTTCCAGAATTTCTTGAGTTTCAGGAATTGTTTCTAACAAATTGTCATTGGATTATTAATGAATTGTCACCAGTAAACATATTCACCATTTGAGATACTGCTTGTGGCAAATCAATGGTATACAAGTGGAATAAAATCGGTCCTAAAATCGATCCTTGAGGTACTCCACGTTCAACTGTCATCCCTTTTGATTTGTACTCTTGAAGTCCTTCAGTGGCTGCATCACATTGACGTCTCTCTACTAGATATGATTTTAAGACATTGAAAATATTGCCTCTGAATCCCATTATTTCTAATTCTGCCAGTAAAATTTCATGGTCTTCATCATCAAAAGCCGTCGATAAATCGATGAATATTCCCATTATTTTCTGGTTTTCATTGAGACCTTCAAGTATGTCATTCAAGGCGATATATATGCTTCTCAGTGTAGACCTTCCTTTGAGAGAAGCACTTTCTTATGAAAGTAATGTGAATGTACTATTCACAATTTTGATTTGCATTAGTGAGAAACAATGATAGGTAGTTATTTTGAAGTTTCTTTCATGTTAGCTTTGTTCCTGGAGGATCTACAATTACTTCTTCTATATAGTCACATAAAATTTTCATTTTGTAATGTCCTTCGTATATGATAGAAAAAATGAAATTTGACTATGGCACTTTATATACACCGACCTAGTGAAGAAAGACTCACCAATAAAAACATCTATGTGGTCCAAATATTTTTGTTGGTTCTGTCAGTAAGAATTCATTCATATTGTGATTCATTTTTTTCATTTCAGGTCATACAGAAGTTGCTAAAAATTTGATAAGGCAGTACCATCAACAGCAGAGGATAAGTGGATGACATATTAATGTCAATGAGTTTATAAAGAATTGTATTAATATGAATAATTGAACGAATTAAATTATTTTTTTTTTGAGTCATGTATACATTCATTCAACATTAGATAGATAACTGCACATTTTTGTCCACATTTTTGTCAAACTAGTTCCTTCGATCCATTCAGATAAAAATTTGAAACTTGAAAGATTCGGTAATCGTGATTATTTACGCAAGAATACTTCTCTGTTGGATCTCCGTGGGTATGCCGTCTGACCTATAACTTAAAAAGTTTTCGGTAGGTTCAGTGAGTGTGACGCCCCATTTTATGATTGGTTGATTAAATACTCAAAATAATAGTTCATTATTCAACGAGCGTATAATATTATAAGTTTATTCATGAATAGATAATAATAATTACAATTCGAAAATTTTATGAATATACATTTTTATGAATAAACTGGAAAACAAACCTTACGAAGAGAACTTGTTGTAAGGTTAACTGAAGGTGATAACAATTTACAATCAATACATTTGAAGTTACATACCTAGATAATCATCAATTTGAAGAAACCAATTTCATAAACTATTCAAAAATGTGTCAAAATAAATTCGAGAGGTCTTGATGATCCATATTTTACTTTTTTGTTCAAATGATGATAATGATTTAATTTTTTTGATTCCATGTGGTATTTTGTCATAAAGATATGGTATCATAAAATTGTAATTTCTTTGTGCAATTTTCTTTTCAGATGTAATCACAGTTTTATTTCGAGTTTCATATTTATGTTCATTAAAATATATATTTTTTTTATTTTTATGAATGTAAATCATCATTCTATAAATATATAATTGATTTATATCCATTTTTTTCACTTTCTTTGAATAATAATTCAGTTGAATATTTCCAGTCCTTATTTTAAATTATTTTCAGAAATCTTTTTTGTATTATTTCCAGTTTATGTTTATATTATTTTAGACACCCCGCCCCAGCCTAATATGCCATAACCCATTTGGGATCGTATTAAGGCAACATATAGAATTTCAAGTTGTGGTATTGTTAAAAATCCTTTCAATCGTCGAAATTTGGGAAGAAGATTTCGAAGTTTTTTTACTATGAAATATATTTGCTGATCCCATTTCAGATGTCTATCTATCATTATGCCAAGGTATTTGATACAGTCACTATCCATGATTTGTACAGTATTAGTAATTTTAATAGGGCCCCAATTTGGTAGTGAATTTTCGTAAGAAGAAAAGGGAAGATATTTTGTTTCATCGAAATTTATTGTTAATAAATTGTTATCGAACCATTTTTTAATATTTTTAAAATCTTCTTGTACTATTTTTTTTAACTCTGTCCAACTTTTAGCAGAGTAAAATATAACAGTGTCATCCGCGAACGCATGAATTTTTCCTTTGGATTTGAGTAAAAAAGATCGTTTAGATAAATATTGAATAACAAGGGGCCTAAAACTGTACCCTGTGGTACACCATATTTAAAAATTTTTGGATCTCTAAATGTGTCATCAATATTAACTTGTATTCTTTCGTTTAGGTAATTTGCGAATAAATCTTGGATTATTCCGTGAAAACCAATATTCTGCAATTTTTCCAAAAGTAATTCATGCCTTTGCTAGGTCAAGAAAAACACAGATAGTTGGCAATCTATCATCGAGTGAATCATAAATATGTGAACTGGCACCAGTGTCGACAACGATAAATACGATGGATGATGGCTTTCTGACATATTATTATTCATACGTTACATAAAATATGACTGTGTTGAGTGATTATAGTATTATTCGTATATTTACGTAAAAGACTACTGTCGTGGAGGGATTGATCAGTATTGTCTGGGCGTTTGTTGAGCACAGCTCGGTGTAATTGAGTTATTTAAATTAAAGGGTGAATTTAGTGCAATTGTGGTGTGTTATTTAAAAGTGATAGTTCACATCAGAAGTGGGATAAGGAACGAAGCTTTCAAGGAACAATTTGGTGAGCTTTTGTCGACCATGGGCAACCGAAAACGTAAACACTCCAAGTCCCGTACGCCAAGTATGGAAGAAGATCGAAGGAGGAATCGAAGGAGAGAAACAAGTATGGAAGGCGATAATTACCGTGTGCAGACGAGTGCTGGTGACCGTGTTCAGACTCCTGAACTCTCTTCAGCATCGGTGGACTGCAGTAATACAGGTTTGCTAGAACTATTTAATGACTTGAGGAAGGAAAATCATTCCAGGTTGGGTATGTAAGTCAAAGACGTAGATATTCACGAGTTTAACCCTTTAAGTGACGATGTGTCAGTTTGGATTTCGAAAATCGATGAATATGCGCATATATATCACTGGAGTGATCTACATATATGTCATCTTGCCATCAATAAACTGAAAGGGCCGGCCGAGGTCTGGTATAAGAGTTTGACAATTATGCCTAAAAGTTGGACAGAATGGAAAATTCTTCTATCTAGTACTTTTCCCTCAAATCGAGATTTGCACCGTCTGATGACAGAGATGCTCGCTTTCCATCCGAAACCAAATCAAAGTTTATTTGAATATTGTTTTGAGAAACTATTCCTTATTAGGAAAATGAATTTGAAACTGTGTGGGACCGACGGAGTGAATTTATTTGTAGTTGGTATAAATGATACATCAATAAAATTCGCAGTTACGGCTGCCAATATCGATGACCCGTCGAAATTGGCAACCTATCTGAAATCTTTTGATCCGAATTCAACAAGTCCATATCAAAATGAATATTTACGGAAACGTCATGAAAGCGGTAGTAGGGGCGATAAAAGATCTAGTAACATTAATAATCCTAGACAGAATATCACCTGTTTCAAATGTAAGAGAGTGGGCCACAAACAAATTAATTGCTCTCAAAACTTTCCACAAAGCGATCCAATAAAATACTGTAATTATTGTCTTCGAAGGGGCCACGCAGTCGATAATTGTTTCAAGAAGAGAGGTGTTGGTAACATCCAAGCGCCTGAAAAAAATGAAACTGTTATACGTGATGAAAAGCGAGTATATCTGGTATCTAGGAATGGAGACAAAAATAAAGTCTTCAAAAATATTGTAATTGGAAATCGAAACGAAACATGTTTTGTAGATTTTGGTAGCGAATGCTCTCTTGTTACATATGCTATGGCAAGGCAGCTTCAGCTGAAGGTCAAAACTTTTCCCAGTGAAATAATATTGACAGTGTTTGGAGGGTCCGAAATATCGGTGTCGAAATGGACTGAAAACAAAGTTGAAGTTGATGATGTAACGTTGTCTGTAGAATTTCTATTAGTGGAAAAATGTATACCGGGCGTGGATATAGTGATCGGGCAGAATTTCACTGAGGACCTCGGCATTACTTACTCCCGAATAGGATCTCAGTTAGTTTTTCGTCACGCGCTGGCCGTGAATTTGGTTAAATATGAGGAACCGCAGGTTATGCACGTTGATGTTTCAGATGAATCAGCTCAAAATAAAATAAGAGAGCTTGTGGATGAGTTTTTCAATTGCTTCTCAGATTCCTCGGGAAAATTCTGCACGATCGCTGGAATAGAGATGAGTATCAAACTAAATACAGAAACCCCCATTATTCGACGCCCATATCGATTATCTGATTCTGAAAAGTGTGAATTACGAAAATTGATGAACGAATTACTACAAAGCGGTACTATCAGGCCTTCTCAATCTCCCTATGCCAGTCCTGTGATAATGGTAAAAAAGAAGAATGGTAAAACTCGACTATGTGTGGATTACAGGATGATAAATAAACAAACAGTCAAGGAAAATTATCCTCTACCGGTGATTGAGGATTTGATTGACAGATTATCTGGTCAGAAATATTTTACTATTTTGGATCTGAAATCAGGATATCATCAAATAAAACTTTCGAAAGAGTCCATCCCAATCACCGCATTTATTACCCCGGAAGGGAAATACGAATACCTCAAAGTCCCTTTTGGGCTAATGAATGCTCCATACTTCTTCCAACGCGCCGTAGATAATATTCTCGGTGATTTAAGATTTAACAAAGTTTAACAATCCCCGAAGGTATAGACACTTTGCGTCAGGTACTCGAGCGCCTAAACGGTCATGGTATCCAGTTGAATATTGAAAAGTGTACCTTTTTAACAGAAAAAGTTGAATATCTTGGATATAGCATTCAAAATGGTGAAATAAAACCCAGCGATTGCAAAACCAACGCAATACGCAGTTTTCCCCGTCCAGAAAATGTACCATCAAGTCAGACAATTCTTGGGATTGGTTGGTCATTTTCGTAAGTTTGTGCCTAAATTTGCGCATCAGGCGAAACCCCTCACCAAATTGTTGAGTAAACAACATCCTTGGACTTGGCAAACCGAACAGGAAGATTCCTTCACATTATTCAAAGATAAACTCACTTCATCCCCAGTACTTTCTCTTTTCGATAGCACAAAAGAAACCATTCTTTATACAGATGCTAGTCGCTGGGGCGTTGCTGGAATGTTAGTGCAGCTGAAGGAAGGTATGGAAAAAGCTATTGGGTTTTTCAGCAAAGCAACCACGCCTACCGAACAGAGATATCATTCTTATGAACTCGAGGCTCTGGCTATTGTTCGATCCATAAAAAAATTTAGACACTACCTGGTGGGGATCAAATTCAAAGTATTCACAGATTGTACAGCTGTTCGGAGTGCCATGTCTAAGAAGGATCTCAATCCGAGGATTGGCAGATGGGTTCTAGAATTGCAAGATTATGATTTCACGATCATGCATAAACCAGGTACACGAATGACACACGTAGATGCATTGAGCCGAAACCCTGTTGGAGAACGAGAGAAACAAGGCATATATGCTGCGATTTTATCTGAAGACGATTGGCTACTAGTGACTCAGGAATCTGATGCAAAAATAAAAGCCATCAAAAATATTATTCTGTCCGGTGATCGGATGACTAACAAAGAAACTTTTGACAAGTTCGATGTTCGAAGGGGAAGAGTATATCGTCGAACGGAGCGCGGAAACAGAGCAGTACTACCAAAGGCTTGCATTTGGCAAATATTGAGATTCAACCATGACGACATAGGACATTTTGCTTTCGACAAGACTTTCGAAAGAATATCAAATAAGTACTGGTTTCCAAAAATGAGGAAGATTGTGAAAAAATACGTTAAGGCTTGTATAAATTGTATGTATCACAAAACGGCATCGGGAAAAAGGCCAAGATATTTACACCCAATAACGAAAGTTGCCCGACCATTCCACACTGTGCATATCGACCATGTTGGCCCTTTTTGTAAAAGTAAACAGAAGAACACTCAAGTATTAGTTATGGTTGACGCTTTCACAAAATTCACTTTTATCAAAGCAGTCAAGAATACTAAAACAAAATATGTTCTTGACGCTTTGAACGAAATGATCCAAATTTTTGGCGTTCCTAAAAGAGTGATCACTGACAGAGGTTCTGCGTACACCTCAGAAAGATTCAGAGAGTTTTGCGTGGAAAAGAATATCGGTCACCACCTCAATGCAGTAGGAATGCCACGAGGAAACGGACAGGTCGAGAGATACAATAAAACGATAGTAGACTGCCTAGCGACCATGGGAGCTGACAAAGACGATGACGAATGGGATGAAAATATCTCGAACATACAATTAGGAATCAACAATACTTGGAATAGAAGTATCAATACCAGTCCAACACGGAAATACTACTTGGCTATAGAACGGGCCCACACAACATAGACGAAATTGAAAACGGGGATAATGTGGACGTCAGTAGGCTTCGTCAATCGGCTGCCCAAAGGATGGAATGTAACCAAACTCGTCAGAAGGAAGAGTTTGATGCGCATCGAACGAAACCAAGTGAATTGGCTATCGGAGAACTTGTATTAGTGAAAATTTCATCAATCGTGAACACAGGTTCAGGACGAAAGCTGGTTGGTTCCCAAGTGGAAGGGTCCATTTCGAATATCTCGACAATTTGAGAATGACCGCTACGAAGTTACCGACCTACCGGGATGTAAAAGAACACGATCCTCCTACGTGGGTGTTTATGCTATAGAGCACCTGAAGAGATGGACAACTTGTGACGATATCCTGTCTGAAATCAGGTTGGTAGTAGATAGGCCATCGGGAACGTGTCCCTGTGCCATGATGGGCCGTCGGGAACGTGTCCCTGTGCCATGATGGGCCGTCGGGAACGTGTCCCTGTGCCATGATGGGCCGTCGGGAACGTGTGCCTGTGCCATGATGGGCCGTCGGGAACGTGTCCCTGTGCCTTGATGGGCCGTCGGGACAGTGTCCCTGTGCCATATAAAATGAGAATGTGACTGATATTGGTTTTGTTTCAGATACCACAAGGTCAGCCATCATCTAGTCAGGAATGGCCGAGTGTGAACTGGCACCAGTGTCGACAACGATAAATACGATGGATGATGGCTTTCTGATATATTATTATTCATACATTGCATAAAATATGACTGTGTTGAGTGATTATAGTATTTTTTATATATTCACGTAAAAGACTACTGTCGTGGAGGGATTGATCAGTATTGTCTGGGCGTTTGGTGAGCACAGCTCGGTGTAATTGAGTTATTTAAATTAAAGGGTGAATTTAGTGCAATTGTGGTGTGTTATTTAAAAGTGATAGTTCACAAATATTAGTTGTCAAATAAGTAATAGCATTTTCTGTAGAAATATTTTTCCTGAATCCAAATTGGTTGGGAGATAAAATTTTCTGTTGTGTTAGATAGTCATCAATTCTAGAAGTTTACTGCCACGAGCCGCAGGCGAGTGGCCCCAATCAACGAGAGAATAATAGCCATTATACGCGAACAGAATACTATACTTTATCCACGACTAATAATAAAATTTGTTGATTTTTTTTGTTGGAAAATGTTTTTACATTACATATATATTTTTGAAACCCTAGTACTTTAAGTACTGTCTGAACGTCATTAATTGTGGTGGAGAAATATTCTCTCCATAGTTTTCTGGGTTTCTAACCTGCCACAATAATCTGAAAAAATAAGATTCAATATTTGAAATCTGTACGAGTGGCAAAGGACAGCATTTTTTTTATGTAAATTAAAAATCTGCCCTTCTACATTTGTATAGATTCCAATGTTAATACTTATTTTTTCAGATTGTAGTAGGTTAGAAAACTACGGGGAACACTAATAATTTATTCTAAAAAAATTTTCATACGATATATACTGAACTGAATTGAAAATATTTGGTGGTTTACACGATGAAATTTTAAAAACTGTTTGTTTGTAGGAAAACAAAATATGATATACCTAAATCAAGGAAGTATTTGACAGCAGTGAGTGATGACTCATTATTCACTAGTGAATAATGGGTATCATTAAGGTAGAACAAACAGAGACGTATAATGGGTACATTATACAATAGTCGTGGATAAATATATTTTGCCACGAGTTCATTCTTGTATTGCTACCACGAGTGATTTTGTTTCCAGTACCCATCCGTTAGAAAAAAAAAATAAAATTGGCTGCATCTAGGGAGCATCTCGTTCTACCCACATTTCGTAACACCCACAGTGCGTTTCGTAACACCCACAGTGCGTAACACCCACATTTCGTTATGCCCACACTCCCCGAACATACCCGAATGATGCGCTGTTGCCAAATTAATCCTTCTTTTAGGTTAGGTTAGTTAGGTTAAGTTAGATTGAGTTAACAGAAAATTGCAGAATATCCGGTAAATTTTGCAACAGTGCATCATTCGGGTATGTTCGGAGAGTGTGGGTGTTACGCAGCGCACCCTTCATCTGCAATACGTATGCCTTGGCTGGCTGTCTGATTTACTAGATGTCATTTTAAGTAACAAGAAGAAGATTGAATATTGAGGTTAGGAGAAATAGTGTAACTTCAAAGTGTGTTTACCACTATTTACTTTTCATTTTAATATTTGTTTCATGAAATTGGTTTAGGAAAAAATGGGGGTGGTAAGACATTTCTCAAATATAAATTATTCTCTTTACTTTGGATACGTTTCAGAAAATGAAAGTTGCGAAGACAAAAAGGAATAACCAAAATAAAACCAAACTTGTAAAGCAAGGTGTTATAAAGAAGACTAAAAAACCTAAAAACGTACCCGTTCTCCCGTCCCCAGTTAACAAGTCCAAACAAAATGCTGAATATTCAGAAGAAAGTGACCATGGGGAGGACATGCTTCAAATGGTTGAGGAAGACGATATAGAATTTTTGAAATCTGCCATTACGAATCGTTCCTATAATATCTTTGATAGAGTCAGATATCAAGGGTAAGGAAAAGATTGTCATTCCTGAAATAATATAGGAAAGGCTGGCCTTTTTACTAATAAGTTCAAAGATATGAACTAGTATTGATACAACTGCTTCCCTTTCAAAAGAAATTGTTAAATATGAATTATAATTATTCCAATTACACAAAATGTCTCTTCGTAAATAAATATATTTTTTATGCCTATAAAGTAAATGGTTTTCAGATCTGGTACTCCTAAACCAAAGAGACGTAAAATAGATGATGATGAAACTTTGGAAAATGAATATGAAGAGAATATTGTTAAAAATGATGATGGAAAAAAAGTTAGAAACTTGTTACCAATCAAAACCAGGACCGGAGTAATCCCACAACAAACCTTGGAGGAAGTTAAAGGTAAAGTCTTTATATTTATGACATTGATCATAATTGAGTTTCAGAAATATAAAACAATGAATCATATTCGTACATAATTTTTTGATAGAAGACGAATTGAGTGAAAATGAAGAGCCCACACCTGTGGTAGATGAGGAAACTGAAAATGGTGAAACTGATGACTTCATACTGGAAGATTCTGAAATAGATTTATCGAAACCAATATCTGCCACACAATTGCTAGCAACAAGAAACGAAATATTACGACAAAGAAAAATTCACATAGGAACTCTATGCTCTGGATTACTGGAAAATCCTGAAGAAAAAATTACAAATTTGAGGACCCTACTGACTATTATGGATGAAGAGGATGCAGAAGTTCATTTGACAATAAAAAAATTAGTGATAGTGTCTCTAGTGGAAGTTTTCAAAGACATTCTACCTTCTTATGAAATTAAGAAAATCACTAATGAAGGGGTAAAATGTAAGAATTATTATGAAAAATCCTCTTATTGAAAATTGTTTCGTAATATCTGCTATCATATTCAGTATTGCTAGAACTTGACCTTGTGGAAGAAGCAATTGCATAAAAATGGTTTATATGAATTTTATAAAAATCCTCATTTATAACATTTTAACTCTTTTTTGCAGTGAAGAAAGATACTCTTAAACTTCAAAAATACGAAGAGAATCTAGTTTTGTATTACAAAAAGTTTTTACAAAAGTTGGAGAAATATTGTTTCATGCTGATGAGGAAGAAAGGTGATACAAGAAAAAGGTCAGAAGTAAGTAGTAACAGTAAATGGGACACATTTCCAGAGAAAATATTTGGAACTGACATTGTTGAATTCATTTTTTATTTCTACAGGACGAGATTAAAATTGGAGTTTTGGCTGTCCAGGCAATGTGTGATCTTCTAGTCAACAACCCCTATTTCAATTTTGCACAAAACGTAGCTCAAGCAATTGTTCCCTTTATGAATAATCATCATAAAGATGTGAGAGATATTGTAAAAGCATGTGTAAAGACTGTCTTCAAAGAGGACAAGAAAGAAGAAATAACTCTCAAGGTAATACCATTTATTATATCATTAATTTGAACATACATCATCAATAAATATTTAGTAACAGGAAGAAACCATTGGATGGAGGGTGAACATTGATGAAAATAATCACCATGGGAGTTCCCCAAGGTTCAGTAGTGGTCCCAATTTTTTATTTATGTAAATAGAATAACCAAATTAAAATTGATAGGCAAACATTTTTCTTTTGCAGATGATACTGTGATTTATTATTGCATCAAAAATACAAAACTTTTAGAAAATATTATTGAAAAAGATATTCAATTGTATGAGAAATGGATGGATGAAATGAAACTGACTATTAATACAGAAAAAACTGTATACATGATTTTTAAACAAAAAATATGGACCAAATGAAAATAAAGAATAGGATTTTAAAACAAGTTGAAGAACACTAATATGTAGGCCTGATGATTGATGAAAATTTGAACTTTGAATGCCATGTGATTAAATTAAGAAAACAATCATTCCTTTCATTGGAGCAATAAGAAGAATTGATTTTCTAGATAATCCAATTCAAAATCTCATTTATAATGCCCATATTGACTCACATATTAGATATTAACAGATTATTATTATTTCCGTGGGAAACACCCTTACAATTATACAAAGATATCAAAACTTTCATATTAGATGAACTAATAAAGTTTGAGAGAGCAAAATTTTCATACAAACGATCGAATACTTTACCAAAAAGTAATAGTCATTAAAAAACAAATCAAAATTAGATAACTATAATATCATAAATGCCAATAATTTCCACTTGAGTAACATTTATTCAAACAAAAGCAAAAATAATCCTGTATCTAGTTGTATAGAAACTTACAATAATCTTTTAGAGGATATTAAAAATTCAAAACCTATGAATATTTTCTTGAAAAAACTCAACTAGAATCAATTTCATAATGATATTCATCAATCAATGAATATGTAAAAAGTTGTTGAAATTGTAACTTTTAATTTATCTTGAAATATTTGAACTCATTCGTATAAAATGTATTATCTTCCTTATACTAGAACTTGTTCTGTTTGGAAGGTTTTTTCGTCAATAAATAAAATATATATAAATGTAACTCTTATAAATATGTTTGAAAATTATTATATTATCGAATTTTACATTTTTAGATTATGAGAATCATCAACAATTACCTGAAAAATCATTCTCATATTGCGCATGCTGAAATGCTGGAGGTTTTACTCAATTTGAACCTGAGAGTGGTGAACTTGGACCAAGACAAAGAACAGAATATTAAGCAGAAGAAGCTTATGTCTCATAAATCCAGGTTGTTGCAGCTGTCAAAAAAGGAGAGAAAGGTAATATTTACTAAGTTGTTGATTGAGAAACTATTTCAGTGTTTTCAGAGGAAGAAAAAACTCAAAGAAGTTGAAAAAGAGTTGTTGGAAACCAAGGCAGAAGAAAATAGACAGATGAAGCAGAAGAATATAACCGAAATTACGAAACTGGTATTCAATATCTACTTCAGGATTTTGAAGTCATCTAATAATACAAAAATACTAGGAGTTTGTCTCGAAGGTTTGGCAAAGTGAGTATGTGCATTTCTGTATAGTCATTCCTGTTTTCATAAATTTCTAGGACCACTACTTTTCAAGAATTCAGATACTGTATTAAATTCTAGGATCATTACTTTTTCAGAAGGGTGATTGTTCACTACACTGTAGTTTATGTAGTTGATTAATTTGAAAAAATTGAATTTTCTGTTGTCTGTTCCAGTAAAAAAATGACTCAAAATATGAAAACCTTGGACAAAATGTCCTGAATATATGAAAGATCCCAAACTAATCAGAGAAAATTAAAAACAATGATATTTAAAATACAGCTACAATAATTTAAGATGATTATTTCACCTTGGATATCAGTATTTAGTGCTCCAAAAATTTAAACCTCTTCTCTTCATATCATTTGGAAAAATAAAGGTTTTGAATACCTATAGTACTGACAGACATCACAGTTGCAGTAGTCTACACACTTTCAGAAACACTCAAATGATCTGTAAATGACACAGATACAGTGACAATTGAACAACCAATAATGTGTTATTGAAATAAATTTACTGCTAAGTCCATTTCGTCCTAATGGTGCATTACTGTTAATATAAATGGAATGAAGGAAATATCTGTTGTTGCCACTACAATGGTCTATAAGAGAATAACTTTCAAGAAAAAAAAAGCTTCTTTTATTCTATGATTTATAAACATATATTGTTAATTTGTCATATGATTAAGTTTGAATATTAGTTCTAGTTTTAATTAACATTGTCACTTTTATTATGTAGTTCTGTAAAAAGAGTTTTACTGAGAGTTAAAAGGTTCAATCTTCAAGGTGGAAGTGGAGATGATTGTTGCATGAATCCACCTAAAATCTGTTAAAATATCCTATTAAACTCTTTGAAAACATTAAATATTAGTTTGTAGCAAAATTTTGGTTCATGATGTAATTGAAATCCAATTATTTCTTTCAATTACTCAATTTATTCTTCAGAATATTGAGCTCCCTTGTAGAACTGCTAAAATTTTATTATATACAACAGAAAAAATCTTCAAATCATCAGCGAAGCACAACTTCTCACATATTAAATTTTTACAAAGGTCATTCACAAATATTAAAAATAGAAGTGGTCCCAAATTTTAACCTTGAGGAACGCCAGATGACGCTGGGAGTAGTATAAAGAATTCAATTCGATAGTCAAATAGTCACTAAAGAATATCAATCGTGCATTGGTGTGATGACACTAGAGTGATGTGCTAGTCATCTACATTCATCCGATTAATTTTCCTGTTGAAAATCTCTTTGTACTTGATAATTTGACCAACCCCAGATCCTTTCTTCAGATTCGCTCACTGCCTCAACATGGAATTCTACGTCGACATCGTCAACGTGCTTGACGGCCTCTTGAAGGAGGACTGGCTAGGCTACCGCGAACGCTTGCACTGCATACAAACCGTTTTCGCCATCCTCAGTGGCCAAGGCGAAGCTCTCAACCTGGACCCCATCCGTTTCTACAACGCCTTGTACAAGGACCTCCTGTCGACGAGCGTCGCTTCCAAAAAGTCCGACCACGTCCCGATCCTGCTGCGAACGCTGGACGACGCTCTGATCAAACGACGCAAGAAAATCACCAACAAGAGGCTGGTCGGCTTCGCGAAAAGACTCGCCACTCTCGGCTTGCAGTTGCCGCACGACGGCGCTTTGGGTTGCTTGGCGCTCGTCAGGACGATCATGCAGCTGAACAGGTCAGCGGACATTTTGCTCGACGTCGACAATTCGGTGGGGGAGGGGAAGTTCGACGCGGAAGTCGACGATCCCGAGTACTCGAACGCAGCCAGCACGGCTCTCTACGAGATGCTTTCGTTGAGCAAGCACTATCATCCCGTCGTCGGCAAGTTTGCCAGGAACGTGCTGGCGGGCGTGCCCGCCACTGGCGAGGGGAGTATACCCGGGGAGTATGGTAAAAGGTGAGTTGGGAATATTCATTTATTTATTTACGGATAATCCACTTTGGCATACAATAACAGTACATGATAACTGAATGGTAGAAATTTTGGGCGAGATAGCGTTTTACGAACGGAAACGGAAATTTTATAACCGCATCGTTTTGCGATTCAACAGTAATTCGCGACAGAAACTAGGATCGCAGCTCCAACGTGGAGAAAGGCGGAACTGTCGATGGTTAGATTGCTATGTTGTTCACATTTGCATGTATATATGTGTAGGTTTTTCTTTCGATGTCTTGGATTGATGATTATATCAAAGGGATAACAGAATTTATTGAGGAATTGAACAAGTTTCCGAATTCAAAAAAGTGATAGCTTCATCCAGTTTGTACGTCGCAATATTCAGTGTCTCAATTTTGCCATTTTTACGTTTTGTAAATTTCAGAAATAGAAATATCCGTCCAATCGTCTTACCAGTAGATCTTTTACAAAAGGATTCACTTCGTCTTTTCATGCTTTTTTCGTCTATAGGTTCCAAAACTTTTTATATAACCTGATTAGGGGCCCCCCCCATTGTCACACTTTTTGTGACCCCCTCTAGAAATATTTCGTCACAAAAACTAAGACCCCCCCCTGCTGAGTATGATGAATTCTAAATGATAGTACACAAATTCTGAAAATTAAAAATATTTATTTAGTTATTATAATGAAATTTCAATGAATTAATAAATATCTTTCGTAACGAACATATAAGTAAATAATAAATAATATTTCTATTATTCAGAAGTCCAAGAATTTTCTAAATGGGCCGAAATATCTACAATCGGTATTGCACCATCTTCTTCTTCATCTTCAAAACTACCGTCCACTTCATCGTCATCTAACCATTCTGCATCTTCCGTACCATCTCGAGCTCGCCAAGCTGCGATACGAGTTGGTTGTATGCGCAATTTCAATATGGATGGCCACAAATAATATACATATTTTACATAATCAGAAGATTCAATGCTCAATAACACAATGAAACAGTAAAAAATCACTTTATTTTGTTTCATTTGTATAGTGAAATACAGTGCACTGTAACAAGATTAATTCACATTCTCAATTGAAAATTCATTCGCAAAGATGGAGTCACTATAGATTTGATTAAAAAATCTGACGAGTTTAGGAATTCGTTAGAAGATGTCGCACATGTAGATTTCTACCAAAATCTACTGAAGATTTCTTTTATACCAAAATTTTTCAATTTTCGTCAGAAATCTATTACAAAAGTAGATTTCTACCAGAAGTGGTCACGCTGGCTTCTAGCGCTCATGTCAAAAAATAATAAACGGCGAACGTCACGTTGCCGTATACCCCCCCCCCCTTGTGACACTCAGCCAGACCCCTCCCCTCCCCTTGTATGCGAACGTATTTTATTAACGGCCCCTTACATTAATCCTAGGAAAACTTCCTCCAATATTTCAAGTTATTTCTGTAATTCTGAAATGCTATATTGGGCGATACTTCAATGAGCAGTGATAACAAACAACTGGATGATGATAAAAATCACAATATATAAAAAATAATACCAAACTGAAAAAGTGAAACTAAACTATCTAGGTATATTCCTCATTAAATTTTGCGTGAAAAGTGACTCAATCGACAGTTGAATACTTAGAGAACATTCCATTGAACTAATTCGAAGGTTTTTCATTATAAAAACACTATAAAAGTGGAAAGACTCGAAGTATTTTCCAGATGAGACTTGGATTTATGAGTTTTTGCGATTAAGTCGGGCTTACCGGACGAATACTGTATAAGTTAATGCATACCTAAAATAACAGAAAATTACATCTCTCAGTTGAAATAATACACTTCGATCACTCAAATATAATATTCATTTAATGTACTCGAGCAATTATAAAGTATCAGAAGCGGCAGTTTTCAGCTGGTAGATATGATTCTCCCTAATTGGAGTCATGCATTATATACTAAATTATACATTATCAACCATACCGTAGAGAATTGTATCAAAGATTAACTCGTTTATATCCAGAACTAGCCTGACGATGCGTCCGCATCTGCGACAGACATCTTCAAAGGCGGTGCATCATTGGTTGGTGTTCATAGCGGTCCCCGCTGCTCGTCTGTTTTCAATTGTTTGTACGTTAATGAATTCCCATTTCAATTTTGTTTCCTGTTGCTGGTTTGTTTCAGAACGTAGTTGAGTAGTCTGTACTCAATGACCTTAAGGTCTTCCTTTTCGATATTCAGATGAACCCACTTCAATTGTTCTTGTTCGAAAACTTTCCAATTCTAGTCTTATTTTCTGGTATGTATTTTGAACAAACATACTTCATTTGCCCATACCCGAACAATTGACAGTTCCCATGTTGCTTTCCGTTGAATGTCTCTTTCATAGAAACGGATTCCAAGTCTATACCATTTTCAGCGCATGCAGTTCTTGCAGCGTAATCTGACATAGCACTTACAAGAAAAAAACGTTTTTGTGTAACTTATTGCTTGAGCAGTAATGTTTTTTTAAGGGTTCTGGTAAATTCAGCAACAACATTGTTTCTTTTCTGTTACTGTGTTGATTGAAAAACAGTTCCTTCTGAATGAAACACGTTGTAAATCAGCAACTTGTCATGTAACTTAAATTTGTCTATCAGAAAATACAAGTTCTTATATTTATCAAAATACATATCGTTGTTAACGTTTCGTAAACCAAATCTGCTTGCGTTTTGAAATTTTTTTCACGAATACTTCTTATATTAGCATTAGGCACCGAATTTCAATCCGAAATAGAGTATCTTCTTACTATTCTATCGACAGTTGAATGATTTTGATTCAGTTGAAATCAGGAGCATATTTTGATATTGAATGATTTCCTTATGAGTTCTAACTTGCCAGGAATCAAGCCAATTTTAAATTGAACCAATATTATTGTTATATTGTTTATTTCGAAGTCAATAACAGCTGGGCCACCATTGCTTTCGGGAAATGACAAAAGCGTTCACTATATTTGAAAACAGAATGTAGGTTTTGATTACTTACAAAGATAGTTAATCTATTCTTCAGTCTTTTTATTGTCTGAAATGAGATAGTAAAGAGTACATAATCAGCCTACATTTTTGTGATGGTTTATACTTGCAACTGATTTTAATGTGTAACTAGGGGCGGAGCCGAGTTATTCGCAGATATGATGATGGTACTGTGAAATATTTCATTTCTCTAAGGTTTTTTGTTCTGTGATCTGTTTAATTCCTTTTTTTTATTTTATAGGGACTTTAATTGTGTACTTAAGAAGCATTCGTTTTTTGTTATCAGTCACTAAATGAGCATGGCAACATTTTCAAAATGAATCCTGTTTTAATGTTTCTTAGAAAAGTGAATATTGGACATAGACATTTTTCCACGTGTATGAAAGACACTTTTTCCATATTTCGATGATTTGTAAATTTTCCTGCTAATCGATACTGTTCACAAATCAAACACAGTATTATTTCAATACCTGCTTTCAATGCACCATTAAAACGAGATGAAGGGTTACTAACAATTCGTTTTCAGTTCTCCTGAGAAGCTGTACGCAGAGTTCAATATGTCAGAGATGGCCTTCAACCCTCCAGTTCCAATTCCTAAAAAGGTACAACCTAAACTCAGAAACAAGAGGCACAAGTTTGCCGATAGTTCATTTGAACAGGAATGTGAAGATATTCTCACGAGGCCGGTGAAAGGTCCGTTTTGGATATCAATAGATTAAAAATTTAATAAAATTTACAGAGTTTCATTGCGTGATTTTCACAGTTTACGAAACCACTACACGTGTTCAACTATAGTGATTCATTTGCAAAAAAGTTAATTGACATGGTTTTTGAACTGGAATTGATCGATTATGGTTCACAAATTAAGGAAACCACAAAGTCGATGAATGTCCGTTGTACAGATTTTACATGTAGGGAATGTCTTTTCCAACTTAGTAACATGATTTTTTTATACTTCTATTAATGTGAATGAGTTAATTATGAGGTTTATTACATTTTATGCACCTTTTTGATTTACAATTCCAAGATGAATGATTTGGTTTCGGACAATTCAGACATAATTTTTCCTACGATTGATGTATTAGTGTCTGTATAATTAACAAATGAATTAAATGATAAAGGCATTCAGACAAATCATAAGAATTTGAGAAAAATTTGAGAAAAATAAACTTCTTCGAGCGGGACTCGAACCCACGACCTTCCGTTCTCTAGGCGGATGCTCTACCACTGAGCTATCAAAGACCCTGAGTTCTCCATCGCAAATTTCGGAAGTCATTCATCTCTTTTCAATTCGGAAAGGCGCTGTTCAATTGAAAGTTCCGAGAATGAATCACAGTGTTACTAGACATAAAATTGTGAGTGCACCTTTTGATGTGATTTGATTTTTCTGTTTTAGCCACTTCAAGTTTTTCTAGAATTTCACATTTATTTTTGAAGAAATCATTCATATTTTCCATTGAGGGTAAACCAATTTGTCTGATAGATTCCCAATCACGCCTGGTCTGGTTATCAAATTTGGTGCACAAAACGAATATCACAATTCTATCCCATTGGTCAGTTTTTTCTCCCAAGGATTTCAGAGAACGCAAATGTTTGGTGGCCGAATCATATAAATGTCTTAGTTCTAATGAAAATTCTTGTTGCATTGATGGATGTTCAAAAATTGCCTTTATGTGGTTGTGAATCAACAAACTTTTATTTTCAAACCGTTCAGTGAGTAAATCCCAAGCTATATTATAATTTATTGAGGAAACCTGAATTGATTCAATGACTTCGAATGCTTTCTTAGCAAGAGAAGTTCGTAAATAATAAAACTTTTGAATGGGAGCAAGTGAAGCATTCTCGTCCACCAAAGCTTTAAATGCGTCGTGAAATTCTGGGCAATCTTGATAATTGCCACTGAACGTTGGTAAATTCAGGGTGGGCAATTTTACCGAGACAGTATTTGAAGTGAAAAGATGATTAACAGCAGAATCTGAAGCTAACTGGCGTTCTAGAGGAACATCTTGATTTACTCTATGAAAATTGTTGGATACTTTTTTGGCATATGCAAGTAATACAAAATATGTGTTTTCGGATGTTTCTCTTTCTTCACCTTCGACATGATTATCATCTAATGAATCTATCTCACTTTGAATCTTATCAAATTCACTCAAACAGTTTTCAATATTCTGAATTCTTAGATCTAACTGACCTATCTGATTCTCATTATCCACAACTAATGACAGTAAAAAGTTATGAAATCGAGTAAGCCTTCCTTCAATTTGACCTCTTCTGGCCCTCAAAGCATTCAAGTTTTCAGACATTTCAAGTGATGACACAAATCAAAAACTCACCTCAAAGCTCGAAGGGTGGGAAATGAGATAATAAGGAATGCGAAATTTGGTTGAAAGGTAAGGGATTGGTGAATGACTGACTATAACCAGCAAGGCTTCTGTTATTCCGCTTTCTTGTTCTCTTCGTTGTTTCTAATGAAGACCAACCGCAAATATCCGGCTCGAAGGACCAATGTTAGCTAGTCTCGTATTAGAAACGAGCCGAAACGGCCATGTTTCCGATCCCCTGGGTCTTGCAAAACGCATATAAAAGCTTCTATTAATACCATGTCAAACATGCAAATTGACCCTAATCAATTTTGAGAATAGTCATATATGCAGCCCGCGAGCGTGAGAAAAAAACGATTTGAAAGTACTGGCCCGTTCAATACCAAGAAATAAGAAAGTTGACCCGTACAATTTTGTCAATATTCTGAAGTACCTATAAGTGTGAATGAACTATTGAATTATTTTCCTTGATGGAAGGAAAAAATCTCCCGCATGTTCGCGATTTATGGACGCAATTCTACAAGTTATTTCCTCCGATAAATTCACGCCACTGACAACTTGATAAAAGACAAAAGATGTCGAATATCTGGGGGTATGAAATTGAATACTCGAGGTGCTGCAAACTTTTGGCATTTCTGGGCTATTGCCTCCTAAGATTTTGGAATGAGGTATTTGTATCTACAGAATATTCCAATCCGAGGCTCAGTAAATGTACACAAAAGCACGTGAATGAAATTTTTCACTAGGACCGCAAAGAGGACAAAATATGATTGCAATGTAGTTTCAATGTATTCAAATAAGGAATTTTAGATACTTAAATTTGGAATACCTCTAAACCAACGGAAATTGAAAAAATTATAAGAGGTGACGCAAAAGTAATTACATAATATAACTTAGGACAGGAGTAGCTTTATCCACAGGTTTGGAAAGATATTTTTTTCATCTTGGGTTGTTAACCTACCACAATCTGATTAAATTGAGAAATAATATTGTAATATTGGAAATGAAATCTTTATTTGAAATTGGAAGTCCTTATTAAAAATTAGCGATCAACACCGAGAACAGCTGTACCGGGCACAACTGAAGACTCGCACACAAAAATCAGGTGAGAGTCTGCAAGAATTTGAGACAGATGTTCGACGCCTAATCCAGCTGGCGTATCCAGAAGCGCCCGGAGATTTCAAGGAGCAACTAGCAGTGCAGATATTTATAGACGGACTGAGAGACCCAGAAATCCAAAGAACATTGCGACTTACAAGTGGAGGCGGCCTTCAACACCTCAAGGCCGAAAGTGCGAGCGGTAACAATTGACGATCCTGAACATAGATCTGGCGCAACGAGTGGTTCATTTGAGAAATTTCTGGAGGAGATCAAATCGTTAATAAGTGGAATGAGCACCCAGAAGAAGAGAACGTGCTACCGATGTGGAAAACTGAGACACCTCATCAAAGACTGTTGGGTGAAGATGCCGCAGAGGATTTGCTATAGCTGTAGGAGGCCGGGACATTTTATAAAAGACTATAGGGAGAGAATGCCACAGAGAAAATGTTACAGATGTGGAAGATCAGTGCATTTCATGGAAGATTGCAAGGTGAGAATGCCAACAAAATCCAACTCACCTGCAAGGACGCCGACAAGTTCGCAATCACCTGCGAGGTCGAGGGTCATCTGTGTTAACAGGCTAAAAAGAACATCTGAGAGCTTCACCATTCCGGGGAAATTGAATAAAATGGATGTAATATGCACCATAGACACCGGTGCTGCAGTTTCCTTGGTACGCAGCGACATCCTTCGGCCTGGAAACGTAAAGCCTATTTCATCCAACGTCGTGATTCGGACAGTCACTGGTGATAACGCACCTATTCGAGGAGAGGCTGAAATTACGTTGATACTTGGGCGACTCACTATCACAGGTACAGTTTACGTCGCAGATATAGAAGATGAAGTCATACTCGGAATGGACTTGATCAGTCACCATGGAATTTCATTCGACAATGAGCAAAAGATCATAAGGTTCGGAGAAGAAATGTTTGTCCTTACAACTCCAATGGAAAGGACGAAACCTGCCATACTGCGATTATTGAAAACTGCGAGAATCCTTGCACTGTCGAAGGAAGTAGCTCGTGTCACAGGGAATAATGTCCCTGAATGCAGCGTCCAGCCATCGGATTCCGGACAAGTCCGGGTGAAGACAGAAAAAGCCATCCTTGTAAGAGCCGTCAGGTGTCGCGTTGGAGGTACAAGTGACATCTCCGAGATGAAAACAACTGGAAGGGCTGACTTGGTCAAACAAGAAGTCATCAGTGGCCAAGTCCACTTGATTCAACAACCATCAAGAAGAGTTCCATTCCCTAAGCGACAAGAGATGCTAGAGCGCATTGACAGGAGGAAGGCGCGGCACTATCGGAAGGCAAATACTGGCGGATTTCAAGAAAAAGATCGAGTGTGGCTGTATAACCCCCGTCGTAGGATGAATGATGTGGTGTACAGTGTTCAACGTAAGCCTAGAACAGGAAAGTCGTACACCTAAAGAGACTAAAATGTTACAATAGGCATAACGAGATGTTATTTGATCGGGACGATCAAAATTGAGAGGGGGATAATGTTACGTCCTAGCGCCGGCCCTGACCATATCGTAAACGCAAGGCGAAGGATCGCGTCGTTGCGAACGTCATTTTCCAGGAACCCGTGGATCCGCCTGGAGAATTCGAGACACGTCATCGGGGCTTCTCTGGAGGATTCTCGATGGTTACGCAGGTGTATATAAGCATCGTGATGTCGCGGCGGATAGAGAATTTGTATTACAGGGAGTTAGTGATTCGGCAGTTTTATTCAGAGCTAAGTGACGAGAGTTTAGTAGAGCTAAGTGGAAAGAGTTTTGTTATTGGTAAGTGCGAAGGTGTAGAATTGTTAGTACAGAGAGTTTTAGTAGCGAGCATTGGAAAGTTATCGGAGCGATTTAGGTGATTGTGTTGTATTGTATTAGAGAGTTATAATAAAAGTAGTTTAGTTTTGTTTGGTGTTTTAATAAACGAACCCAGCGATATATCGTAACAATATCTACTGGTTTGATGGATGAATTATCTCTTGGAGTTGGTTTTCGAAAATTTATTACCAGAATATACCATTTTTTACTTGAGTGGTAGTTTGTTAAAGTCATCCAATCCGCTGATAAACAAAATAAACAAATATTTTGTACTACTTCCTAATCGCGTTTCAGGAATATAAAAGTTATTCCTGCTCCTGGTGTTATAATTATGTATCTTGTTGTAAGTTACAAAACGGTCCAGATAATCGGGTAGTATATTTTTCGTGATTTGAAAATGAAGAACATAGCCATGCATGAGTCTTTTTTCAACAAACATATTTCCATTTATTGGTGTGTATCTATTAATATAATAGAACAATATAATTGTCATATAATACCTTCGTCACTGTCATATCTTCGTTTTGGAGTTTTTGTAATTTCTGCAACTCGTTTTTATTCATTACGTAAAGTGATGCTGAACAATAGTCGAAATGTGGTTGGAATAGTGTTTTGTAAATCATTATCCTACTCTGAAGAGATGAAAGGCGGCAATTCTGTCAAAAAAAATTTCTTAGAAATTTTCTTACAATCTATACATTTCTTTAATTCTTCCCAAATCAAAAACTACAAATTATAACCTCTATGAAATGAAGTGAAATTAAAGATGAAATGGATATCCATTATCCGATTTTCATCCTCATTCAAAATTTTCGCATTATTTCACACAAGGCAAGTCATACCACAATAGGTCATGGATACCTTCTATTTTTATAATCGCACTATCGCACATCAAAAAATGTTGATTCTATTGATTAGTTCAGTACTCAAAATTAAGAAGTGGCAAATTGTGGTGAATGAATGCCAAATTTTCTGCATTTGTTGATAAGAGGCGACTCCGCTTGGCTTCGTATACCAGACCAGCTTCTGAAAATAGCTTTTCCCTGTAAACGCTACTACCAGGTGCAGAAAGATAAATTCTAGCAAACCTCGACAACTCCGGGTACTTATTCGAATTACCTGACCACCAAATGTATGGGTCTTGATTGCGATCTATTCGAGATGTCTTCAAGAAAAAGTCAATCTCGTTAGCAATTGGATTTTGTTTTTCTTTATCACGCCAATCACTACTATTATCCTTTGCCACTTCATCAAAGCAGTCCCAAAAAGTGTCATGAGCTTCACGTGTGAAGTTGGATTCAGTTTCCTCTTCTTTTATTCGTTTAGCTGGTGTTGAAGACGGCGATGATCTGTAACTATTAGAAGAGGATTCGTCATGAGAGTTTTTTATATACTCTATCATGATTTTCTGTCGGGCTTTTTCAGTTTCGAGAACTCCTAAATAGTCTGACTTAAATCTTGGGTCTAAAAAGGTAGCAATTAGGTAGTTTGTATCCTCTTTTAAGGATTCAAAACAACTCTCCAATTCAGCTTTCAAAGAAGCTCTCATACAAGCTAAGTCTGGTGTTCTTTGTGCAGTCTCGTTTTTATCTAAATACTTTTTTAATGCAGAAATATGCGGAATCGCCTCAGATATACAGGAGAAGCCAGAACTTGTAATTTTCGTTATTTCTTCAAATGGTATTAAAAGATTTATGCACTGTTCCATCAGGCCCCACTGTTGTATCGTCAAATTAGTGAGTGTGCCATGTTCAGCGACATAAAGAGAGATAGCCCTTTTTTGTTCCAACAAGCGTTCTAACATGTAAAAGGTTGAGTTCCACCTTGTGTTGATGTCCTGCACTAACTGATGCTGGGGTAAATTCAACTCGTTTTGAATTGCAAGCAATTTTTCTTGCGCTAAACCAGAGTTATTGAAATGAGTTACTAGACGTCTTCCAGTAGCAATCATGTCTGATACTTCAGCTTGGACCTTCATTGACTCATTGACAACTCGCTGAAGCGAATGTATCAAACATCTAGCAGAATCATACTCTGCAACTTGGGCTCCTTTCACCATATTAGCGCCACTATCATGGATTACTAAGTGAATGTTATTTTTACCAATATCCCAGCGAGCAGCAATAGCGTTCAGTTCCTTTTTAATATTTTCTCCTGTGTGTGAACCTGAAAACGGTTTCATAGCAAGAAAGCCGTGTTGCAGCAGAAATTCCGGAGACAACCAATGGGCTGTGAAACTCAAGAAGCTGGAACTATTGGGCAGACAGGTCCAAATGTCAGAAGTAACAGAAACTGCAATTGCTTTTGAAATATTCTTTTTAATTTTCTCGCGAATTCTGTTGTAGATATCGGGAACAATTTTTTGAGAAATATAAGTACCACTTGGTAATTCATAACGAGGTAGCGCTTGTTCTAGAAGCCTTTTGATCCCGACATTTTCTAAGATACTGATCGGCTCGTTATCTATAGCGATCATTTCTGCAATTAAATAATGATATTGTTTGGCTTTGGCATCATTCACATCCCAAAGTGTTTTTTTTTCAAATGATTCCGAGAGTGAAAGTTGCTTTTGTGCTGATGTTGAAAATGAACTTGTGCTGGGAAGAGCAGGTTGTCCCACAGTCAGAATAATCGGCTTTGATTCACGAGTTTTACTTATATTTATGAATTCGAACTCCTCTGGATGTTTGGACTTTAAATGATTACTCATGGCTGAAGTACCTGACGAATGACAAAAAGCATACTTTAAAATTCTGTGCCGATTCACAATGTGCGTAAATTAGAAAAAAAAACTGATGTCACAAACTTGCATTTATAAAATTGGTGCAATCGTTTCAAAACATTCAAAGTAAGGCCGTTGTAGTATTGGAAATTGAAATGACACATCGACCAAAATTTATTATACTGGTAGATTATTTTGTTTTTTTATTAACAGAATCGGCAAAACTTCGGTCGCTATGAGCACCTTTTTTTTGGAATTTTTTTTGTGGAACTTGCGTAATTCGGTCTCCTCTACAAAAGACCTAAATGAAATTATCGGCGGTCTCTTTCATTTTCGGAGATACAGGGCCTTTTTGGTGTAAAACCTCACAATTTTTCACATCAAATTTATGTTGTTTGAACACACGAAATTCCTCCTTCTTCTGATCAAACACCACACACTCTCTTATTTACTCGTTTTTATCATTGAAAAAAACATAATTTTTTCAAAAAATCCAACTTTCTCCAAAAGTAACATTAATGCATTCAGTTCTCAACAATAACAATGAGAGCGGCAACACTGCAAATACATCACTTTCGACTGTCATTGCACTATGACATCAAAACAAATTGGTTATGGTTTGAAAATAATTGCATTTTTTGGAAAACTAATGGTTTTTTCTGCTTGAAAAGTTTAAAAACGAGTAAATAAGAGAGTGTGTGGTGTTTGATCAGAAGAAGGAGGAATTTCGTGTGTTCAAACAACAGAAATTTGATGTGGAAAATTGTGAAGTTTTACACCAAAAAGGCCCTGTATCTCCGAAAATAAAAGAGACCGCCGATAATTTTATTTAGGTTTTTTGTAGAGGAGACCGAATTACATGTTCCACAAAAAAAATTTCAAAAAAAATGTGCTCGTAGCGACCCAAATATTACCGAATATTCATAATTTCCTTTTACTATATCTTCGTTCAATTCAAGCAACACCATAACATGACCTCTAAAACTCACGAACCTGCCTTTTTTCCTTTACCACCTCGAGAAATTTCAACCTGACACAATAAACATACTGCATACTTGTTATCGTCACTATTTAAATCAAAATATTTCCAACTTAGCGATCGTTTTCTCGATGCTGACATTTCTCGTTAAATCAATCAAACGAGCATAAAAACTAAAAACAAAACAGCAACAGCAATGACAGTTGACAGTATTGACTTTTATGACTCCTGCCACGTTTCATGGTTGACGGGTCCGCGAATAACCATGCTGCTCCTGAGTATGGCGTAGGGAGCACAGAAGGGAGTTAGTAACAAGCCTGATACACACACACACACTTACTAATAGCAATAAACTTTACTTTGGGTTATATGTCTAGAACGATGCCCAGTACACCTAGTAACAACAACACCATAACCGATGGTGATCTATCATTGTCATCATCATCATTTTGGGTAGGGATCTTCCGATACTAGTAATGCTGGATTCAGACAGATCGTCGGATATCGGATCAGTCTGAATCCACCTTAAGAGTACTCAGCAAAGTAAAATTTGAATTTGAAAACAAAGTCCTCTAGTTTAAGGACCGCTTTTTCAATGCAAGATATCTGTCAGATTAAAATAATCATCCGTTTTTTTCCTTGTCACTGCCAAATATTATCCACGCGCACCTCCTCTCTCCTTCCAACTATCTGACAGATAACTCATTTATCCTTGTATTGAAAAACTGGCCCTGAATCTTCTCAATTTTATTCGTTTGTTTGTTGACTGAGTTTCACACTTTTGACGATTGAGAAAGGTCATTTTCCAACCAATAACCAACGGTAAAGCTAAAATATAAGTTCGCAATACCGCGAAAGAACGAATATCATAAATTATGATATGATCTAAAGTCGTGTTTGGCAATAGTGTTACTTTTCACTCTGTTTAAAAATATTTTTTATCTATATTTATATAGTATTTTATTTTAACCAAAGATAATCTGAATTTTTATCTCATCTTTGTTTGTTATATTATCAACAACAAAAAATGAATGGTTTCCACTGCATTTATGAGTAAACGTCATATAGCAATTTCAGTTTTTCATTCCTCACAGACCGCTTGATATGTAAGTTAACTTAAGAGGCAGATGACCGTTTTGGATAACCGAAAAGAAAATAGTTTTGTGCTTTTTGATCATATTTTGCGGATTCTCAACATTGGGCCCTATTCTTGAATAAATCGCAGTTCTGCGTATACGCTGTTGATAAGCTACGATAGATCTGATTGGTCTGTCTCTGCCTAGCAACAACGTATACGTTCAGATTGGCAATGCAAGACAAGCGATACGACATCTGGTGTACAAAACTGAACTATAACTAGTCAGTAGTTTGCTTTGTTTACATACGAGAAAATGGTTTGATTTCATCATTTATGAGGCGGATTTTTAAACTATAAACTTCACAATGTATAACTACACCGGTCTAAACAAGAATGATTGAATACAAATAACCACAACAAATTTTGACTACTGACTTTCTCTAGTTCGACTTTTATCCGCACTGTTGCTTCGATCTCAAAACATGATACCAAATAACTTGTAGGGATTTCCTTACTTTAATCTTTTCCATCCTGGGTTCTTCTTATCCGAGGCAGCCTTTCGGTGTGTGTAATGCTTCACTGCTGCCCTGAAGTGAGAAAAGTCTTTACCCTCTAAACTTCAACAGTCTGGCACACTGAAGAATACAGAGAAGAGCGGACGACGAAGATACAAGATAACCTACATACATGCAATCAAAGACAGGAGTGCATTATACACCGCGGGCATGTGACGTCACAAGACAACTGTCAATCAGCCTGCCGGACAAACAAACCCTACTTCCATAAGCAACAATGGTAATTTAATGAGATTATTATCGTAATTATGAAGAAATTACGGGTTTACCCTAATTTTGGGTATACCCTTAGTGTACCTGACATATATAAATGTCTAAATTTTGCAATCTATATTCATTATTCTTCCTGCTTGCAAGGAAATTGTATGTGAAATGGCTGATAAAAGTGGTTATTTCAACACCTTGTCTATGGCTAGCCAGAAGAGATATTTAGAGAAACTAAAGGAAAGTAAGGGATGTGATCCTTATTTAATACAATTTGGGGATTGTAGTAATGCTGTGGAATACTTTCCTAAAGTTTCATGACATGTTGTATGACATTATAAACTATTTTGTATATAAAAGTGTATGCACAGGAGAAGACTTCGAAGGCTATAAAAGTTTGTATTCATACAATATGTTCATATCTATATGGATTAGAGGGATTGGAGTGAAGCTTGTGAAAAAAATACTGAAAATGTACTTAAATAAATAATAATTTTGAAAGAACAGATTTAGGATATGTTATATAAGGCTCTACAAAATTATAAACCACAACCATCTTTTCATATGGTAATCCTGTATAAAAAAAGGCATTTAGATGAGTTATGATTTAAACTTCCCAATGGGAATGATTAAGTCTGCAAAGTTTTCCGGAGATGATGGATTTCACGATAACAATTCTGCAACTCGAAATCGATATCGGGACATAAGTGTTCACCAGAGTTTAGTGGATGTTCCACTCCTTCAACTGGTTAATTTATATGATTTAGAGTTTGATTTTGCTCATCAATAATATTCAAGTTTTGAACAGCTGGGTCATTCACACAAAGAATCATCATCAATTTTATCCACATCAACTGGAATATTTGCGATGTCATTTTTATCACGCTGTTCCCTACGATACAATCTCTGAATGCTTTGAACTGCATTGATATTTGTTTTGTAGCCAAGTAATTGATTCGGTACCCAGTCTATATTGTCAACATCTTTGAGTGCACTTGGCTTGTCTGAAATGAAAAAATAAATAAAATTATGTTACCTGTGTTTCCTAGATTCTTTGAGAATATCTCCTACAAAATGTTTTGAACACACCGTTGCCCATTTCAACTTATAAGAAGTTAAATCTGCTCTTCTAGTTGCCTGAATCCACAATTCACATCTCTTTTCAGCAAGAGGATTGATCTTGTTTCTATTGTCGAAAATAGAAGGAAATCGATGGAATGAAACATTATGTCTGCCGCTATAACTTCCACATTTCACAATCGCACAAAATTGAGCCATTATTGAGAAAAAAGATTTTAAAATATGACATAAACACACACTCAGCATAGGTAAATCAGGTTTGTATGTCCAGCAGGCTGGATTGACAACTGTCATTTACTGTCGTCTGTCAGATATGCCCGCGGTGTATTGTGTTAAACAAGACTCTTGCACTCCCCGGACAAAGTTTTTGTTACAGGTTACAGTACTTACTCACTGTAACAAAAGAAGCACTGGTCATAATAGCGCCAATCTCGGCAGCTGGGACTGCTGGGACCATAAATAAAGAAGAAGAAGGTCCGCGAAAAACGACGTCATTGGATTGGTAACACTGGCCTTAGCCTTGAGACCAGTCAGTCAGCAGCTGTTCTGTAAAGTTTTGTTTGTGTCATATTTATATAGAATATAGAAAAAAAGAAAGTTTGAATAATTTAGAAAGCTCATAACGAGAGGTGAAACTTTGCAAGATATTTATAATTGTATATAGTTTTCGCGTTAAGGATTTTTTTTACATTGTGCTTGAATATTTATAAAAAATGGCACAGTGGATAGGATACATGGTTTCCATCAGATGTGCCAATGATCTTGGTACTTTTCAAGGAGAGATTGTCTCTGCAACTAACTCTGTTATTACTTTGACAAAGGCGTTTTGTGATGGGTTTCCTTGCGAAGAAAGCGAGGTTCAAATAAGGTGAGCCTTCAGTAATTTTTTTCTTGGCTCTCTCATTGAACTTATTGTTTTCAGAGCTAGCGATATTGTCGACTTAAAACTTATTGATAAGCAAACGGAAAATCTAGGAGCAGAGCGCAGCACTGTAACTATTGCAAAACCAATAGCCAAAAGAGCTGGAAGAACACACAGCACCTCAGATGCACACAATGCAAGTTTCAATAAACTCTCAATTTCAAATGGAGGACACAACCATAACAAAACAAAACCCATTGACATTGAAGTCAACAAGCATTCCAGCGAGTCTTTGCCTAGTTCTTACAAGAACAACACCCCAAATAAGAGAGAGAAAGGAAAGGGCAAATGGACTAAGGGGTGGAAAGATGAAGAATGCTTTGGATCACCTCTGGATCAGAGCAACATAAATAAAGATTTTGATTTTGAAAAAAATTTGGCTTTGTTCAACAAACAAGCTCTCTGGGATGAACTCAATGCTCAAAAACCTGACTTGGTGAGACAGGCTGACAATAAAAGACCTACCAAGTACAGGTAAGTGTTGAATCAGTAGTCATAGCAGATTGTGCAGATTTGTTTTTTTCAGGCATGATGAAAATGTGATAGCAACTTTACCGACAATGTATCGGCAAATAACGATTCCGAAGCAAGATTTCTGCGAGTATGTTACTGATGATGGCCTGATTATACCTAGTATATCTAGACCATTACGTAAGAAGTTGTGGGAAGTGGCAGATCGAGTGGGGCTTTCTAGCGAGAAAAGAATAGAGTTACTTGGAAGAGCTGCTACTGAAATATCCATACAGCTGCTTGGAGGAGGTCATCGGTTAAATCCCCATAACACCCATCAGTGGCCCACAGTGGTTGTATTATGTGGTCCCCACAAGTAAGTTTTTATCAGCATGTGTTTGGGAAAATTATGTGAATGACTGAATCATCTAGTAGGTAAAATGGTTTCAGTGTGTTACACCTTAAGGCTGTTTTACAGTTCACAAGTCTCGAAAGTATTGCAGCAATTTTTCTTGCACACATGTGCTGTAGGAACACTTTGATCAGCTGTTGCAAGTTGCAATGACTATTTCAGTTGCAGAAAATGGGTTTGGACCTATAATTTATTGCCTCAATGCTTATTGCTGGTACAATTCTAGTGATATTCTGGTTACTTTTGATAATAGGAACTCTATTGAATATTTCTAGATAGTGACATAATCAACAACTTCAGAAAATTGAATAAAGTCGTCCCATGTTGCCTCTAGTTTGGGTTAGCAAAGGTTTAACCCACCATCTTTTTTCAATTCTTCAGGAAATCAAGCCCATTTTACTTATATTATTCGAAGATGTAGGTACAATTTCTAATTATAATTTTCTGTTAACCTGAGAAATTGGTGTGCCTGATTGATGACAGAATGTTTTTGATAGAAAGGATTTATATTTACAAGTGTAAAGCAGACCTGCACATATAATTGCTGGCAATAAAACTTGCTGAAATGAATTGCCAAAATAAGTATTGCGAACTGTAAAGCAGGTCTTAAAAAAAGTTACTGGGGCTTGTTGTTTTGAAATGAATTGAAAACAATACAAACAATTTCCATAATATTGTCAATCACTTTAGTAGGCACATATAGCAAAAATTTGTCGGCATAATACTTAATTGGAGCAGAATATATCGATTGTGCTTTGAATAATGCAATTTAAGGTGTAGTATGTGATGTTTGTAAATGTGTACAAAAAAACATGCCTAACAATGGAAAAAGAATTATCAAATTTTGCAATTCTCGCTCTAAACAGTAATTTCACGTTTCATTGTATAGACTAAAGAAGAAAAAAATTAGGAATGCCATTTATATTCTTTGAATTTCTGTAGTTTCAGGAATCTTTCCAAAAGTGTGTTTTAGCAACTTGCAAACGTAATAGCAACATAGAATATTTAAGCATCCACCCAGTAAGACATCAACCCAGAAGACTTGTTTTACAGAGCATGACAAAAATTATCAGGAGTATGTATGATTTTGTTATAAGTTTCTGTAGTAATCTCGTTTCACGCCTCGGACTATAATACTAAACCAACGCATTTTGATTCGTTAGAGCGGCCGTCAATCGAACTATCAGATCAGAAGCATTGGGCTGAAAGATCTATCGTTCATCAACGGACTTACATTATATAATACTTGTTCAAATATTCATCTTCTTGAATACACTTATTTGAACAATACTTACGTGCTGTCATACTACATTTTGGCGACGAGGATTACAAAAATCCCGTGTGGTGAACAGAAAAATGGGAGATAGTGAAACTTACAAAACCTTCAGATTCAGCAATTTTGATCCAGATATTGAACAATGGGATTATTATCGACAAAGGTTCGAATTAGAATTAGAAATTCATGACTTAATGACGCCTGAAAAAGCAGAAGTTAGAAAAAATTTGTTACTGTCCAAGGTGGGTCCACAAGTTTTCAAAATTTTGGTGGATCATTTCAAGCCACAAAAGTTGACGACGAAGGCTTATGCAGAGCTGATTTGTGTACTCGATAGATTCTATGGCAAGAAAGTATATATGTTTGCCGAACGAATAAACTTTACTGGGTGCGTTAGGAAGGAAAATGAAAGCATTACTGAATATGTGAACAGATTCCGTGCTTTGGCAGGATATTGCGAATTTGGAACTGGCATGAATGAAAGAATGCAGGATCAGTTGATTTTTTGGCGTGAACAATTGCGAGTGGCAGGAAAAAATAATACAAAAACATTCTACTAATAATACTACACTAGAAGAAGTGGAGGCTACTGCCTGCCTTCTGGAACAAGCTTCTATTCAAACTAAACAATTAACGGGCTTTCAAAATATCGCGCAGAAAATAGACAATTACGTACATCGTGTTAAACGATCTGATGGACAAAGTTCTTCATCTAAAAGTAAGAAATCGGGAGTACGTGAATTACTTCCAAGCGTTGACTGTCTTTATTGTGGTGACTCAAAACATCGCCAAAAGAACTGTCCTGCGTTCGGAAAAAAATGTGGAAGTTGTGGCAAAGAAAACCATTTTTCTCGTGTATATGTCATTTCGGGCCATGCGATTATTAAGCAGTCATCGCGTTCGTATAAGGAAAAGGAAAAATCAAGAAAGTTTACCCGTTGCGTCCAGGAGCATAAAAGTGATGAGGGGAGTGATCAGTTTTCAGATATTGAAAGTGATTCCGAACCCGAGACGAGCAATTATAATTCAAACATATTGAATATCAGTAAATATGGACCAGCTAGTAAAGTAATAATAACAGTGTGTATAAATGAAACAACTGTGGAAATGCTTTATGACCCCGGATCTGTGCATGCTGTAGTTGGCAGAAGAATTTGGAGTAAAATAGGTAAACCTCCTCTTAGAAAATCAGCTGATTTGGTTGCATATGGAGAAAAACCAATAAATACTCTTGGAAAATGCATTGTAAATATTAAGGCATTTGGAAATGAGTTGGATTTACCTTTATATGTGACGGAAGATGATGACATTCCACTTTTTGGATTGGATTGGTGTTTGGCATTCGAGTTACCCTTGCCACCTGGCGCGAAGATATGCCAATTGAAAGAACTTGATGATGGAAAAATTATTCCAGATATGAAACATGGAACAGAAAATCAGTCAACAAGAAATCTAAAAAATGGTATACTGAACGAGTTTTCTCAACTTTTTGATGATTCCTTGGGTACCATAAAAGGTCATCAAGCAAAAATATATATCAGTAATGAAGTAATTCCGAGGAGTTTCCGTCCAAGGAATGTTCCGCTTGCATTACAAGATCAGGTGTCGGCAGAACTCGCAAGATTAGTAAGTGATGGTGTCTTGGAACCAATCGATACAACAAACTTTCAAATTTCATGGGCATCTCCCATCGTTGTTGCATTGAAATCGAAGGGAAATATAAGAATTTGTGCTGATTTCAAGGTTACCATAAACAAGCATGTACAAATTGATAATTACCCTCGTCCACGCTTTGAGGACATAACATCAAAGCTTTTTGGGGGTAAAATTTTCTCTAAAATCGACCTGAAAGATGCTTACCTACAAATGGAGGTCCACCCAGAATCTCGCAAATACTTAGTCATTGCGACACATAAAGGCTATTTCACCTATAAGAGGTTACCGTTTGGCATTAGTTTTGCTCCGTCATTGTAGCGCGTACCATGGACCAAATTCTTTCCGGCATAGAGGGCGTTGTATGTTACTTAGATGACATATTAGTAACTGCACCAAATTCATCGTTACATGCTCAGAGACTGAAAGAAGTTTTAGGGCGCCTGCAGGATGCAGGAATGAAGACCCAAAAATCCAAATGTGACTTGTTTAGGAGCAGTGTTACGTATTTGGGCCATAAGATTGATGGAAATGGTTTACATCCAACCGAAGACGCATTGAAGCCATAAAGAACATGCCGTTACCAGAAAACACAACACAACTACGCTCATTCCTTGGAGCTATCACCTATTATGGGAGATTTATCAAGAACCTACATGTGAAATGTGTCCCATTGTATCGCCATCTAAAGAAAAAAATGAAATGGGAGTGGTCAGACGAAGACACGTCAATAGTGAATGAGTTGAAACAAAGTTTGACTTCCAACGACACGTTAGCTCACTACGACCCCAAAAAACCATTAGTCGTATCCAGTGATGCCAGTAATGTAGGTGTAGGTGCAGTTCTCTCACATAAGCTACCTGACGGAATCCTGAAGCCCATTGCCTTTGCATCACGATCTTTTAATGAAGTTGAACGAAGATATTCTACTATTGATAAAGAAGCTTTGGGTCTGGTTTACGCAGTAACAAAATTTCACCAATATTTGTACGGACAACGATTCTCTCTTCTCACGGACCATAAACCATTACAGCACATTTTCGGAGAAAACCGACAGACACCTAAAATAGCCAGCAACCGACTACTTCGTTGGGCCATGACTTTAAATAGTTACAATTTTAATGTAATGTACCAGCCTGGGAAAGAAAATTTTGCTGCCGATTCCCTCTCTAGACTTCCGTTGAAAAATTCATCTGAATCGCTTGAATTGCCAACTCATGTTCAACTTTTACACCTGAGAGTGAGGAAATTATCAATAACAAAACGAGACCTGAAGAGTGAAACCTCTAAAGATGAGATTCTAGCCAAAGTTATCAAGTACACACAGTTATACTGGCCCGATAAAAGGAAAATCCCTAGTGACCTGTTACCATTTTATGAAAAGAGACATGAACTATCTTTAGAGGAGGACATACTTCTGTGGCGAGGACGTATCTGTATTCCTTCAACGCTACAATCAATAACACTTGCAATATTACATGATGGTCATCCCGGAATCACCGCTATGCAATCTCTAGCAAAGCTTCATGTCTATTGGCCGAGAATCAATGATGACATCGTTCGAGAAATCGAGAAATGCAGGTCTTGCCAACAAAGCAGACAAAATGAAAAAAGTGCACCTCTACACCCCTGGGGTATATCACCAGAACCGTGGTCTCGCTTACACCTGGATTTTGCCGGCCCTTTCGAGGGAAGAATGTGGATGTTGATCATTGATTCCTATACCCACTGGCTAGAGGTAGTGCCAATGAAAGATACTATGTCAAAATCTACGATAGAAGCTCTCCGCACTATATTCTCAAGGTTTGGATTGCCTAAGTTTTTAGTCAGTGATAATGGACCCCAACTGACTTCTGCTGAATTTGAAGATTTCTGTAAAGACAATGCAATAACTCATATCAAAGTGACACCGTACCACCCAAAATCGAACGGTCTCGCAGAAAGAACTGTTCGAACATTCAAGGAACGAATGCGCGCTGCGGATCCAAAGCTAAGTCAATCACAGAGACTTGCGCAATTTTTATTTTCGTACAGAAACACCGTGAGAAGATCGACAAACAGAACTCCCAGCCAACTAATGTTTGGGCGCCACCTGCGATCACGATTTGATTTGCTCAAACCGAACGTGACTTCAAACATGGAACTGGAACAAATCAGGCAAAAACTGAATCATGACCAATCTGCTACATCTCAAAAGTATTTTTCGGAAGGAGAAGAAGTGTGGGTGAATAAACCTCTGGAAAAAGGCTCCCTTCCTGGACACATCGTTAAACAATCCGGACCGCTATCATATGTAGTCAATGTAGATGGTATTTTACGTCGCAAACACTGCGATCAGATGCGAAAACGAAATTTACGAATTTTACCAAACTCAGATCAAGAAACGGACAAAATATTTCCAGAAAATTCTAGAAAGGAAGAAACCGGTGAATCAAAGAAGTTTCTCCTATTGGCGACTCCTTGTCGAACTTTAGACTACCGTCAATGGAAGCTGAACAACAATCAGAAGGTTACACACCGGAACAGAAAAAAAACCCTCCTCGAAATAGGAGGCCCCCTGCTCGATACTTGGATTAGAAATTTCTTTCATTTATGGTTGGGATGGAATGTAGTAATCTCGTTTCACGCCTCGGACTATAATACTAAACCAACGCATTTTGATTCGTTAGAGCGGCCGTCAATCGAACTGTCAGAACAGAAGCATTGGGCTGAAAGATCTATCGTTCATCAACGGACTTACATTATATAATACTTGTTTAAATATTCATCTTCTTGAATACACTTATTTGAACAATACTTACGTGCTGTCATACTACAGTTTCAATAGGGAAAACTGAAACAAGGGTGGGAATTTTGGACTTGTCTAGTCATCCGTGTTGATACTGCCAAGGGTGGAACGATTGATCAAAATTCAAAAGAGCGCCGACCGAGAAAATATAATAGGAGAGACATGTCTCCAACCCTTCTATGAAGTTTCAACAAAGTGAGCGAGTCCGTCATTAGAGGCTGACGAGAGGTGAAGTAGTTCTTTGCACAAAGTAGAAATCCAACTTCTGGGAAGCACCTTCAGCGATCGATCTGACATAGTTCTTCTCGTGAAAGATTATTACTGATCGTAATTCCTAGCAACAAGACACTCGATTTTGTAAGAATAGTCATTCCTGACATCTGAATGTTATATAAAGATATCTTTCCTCTACTCACTTTATGACACTCTTACCCAAGAATGACAGCTTTGATACTAGTCTAACAATAAAAATGAACCACCAAACAAATAAACAATGAATCCATAAAATTGCTAGGAGTAACAGTGGACCATAAAATGACCTGGGAAGAACATTTTAGTAATTTGGTAGCCAAACTAAGCGGCATCTGTTATTTAACAAGACAACTACGAAACACAGTCAGTTTTGATATCTTGAAAATGGTATATTTTGTACATGTAGAAAGCGCACTATCATATGGTCTCATTTTCTGGAGATCATCTAGTAATCTAAATGATGCATTTATTATACAGAATAAAATAATAAGATGCATGATGAGAACTTCACCTACGGCATCCTCTAAAGAACTCCTCAGGGAAACTAGGAACCTAACCCTACCCAGTCTTTACATATTCAAACTTATTGTAGACTTCACACAACAAAAACACAATATTCCCAAGAATGGAGATATCCACAATTATTATACAAGAAATAGGAATAAAATCTATCAACCATTTTCTAGATTGACTATTGGACAGAAATTTCATAAATACCAACAAATAAAATGCTACAACAAATACCTGGAGTTATGCTCGGGAACAAAGAGGACGAGTAAATTTAAGATCGAGCTACATTCATTTCTTTGCCACGGCGCATTCTATATTCTCTTGATGAGTATCTGCCAGCATGATTCTTGTAACCTATATAAAAGGACAAAGTATGTCCTGAACCCGATATCTTATGGCATATATCATAGAATTTTCTTTTAAAAACACGTATTTTGATGAAGTTTTATATTTTATGCCTGTGAATCGCTTGAACTTTCAGCCTTAGTTTTAAGATTTTGACTAGTCTGATAAGCATCTATATGTTCACCAGCAGGCTGAATTGTGTACATGTTTTAAAGATGAATAAACTACAACTACTAGTATATCGGCTTTCTTTGAGAAGAGACGTGCCTGGGTTTTCCCAGGCATCAAATTCCACTATGTATTGAGTTGTTTACGAGGGTCGAACAATGACCCTTGTGGTACACCAATAATTATTGATATTTCCGAGCTCACAATCTGCCTTGTTCACCAACTACACAAATATTTTCGAATCATTCATGAGTATTATAATAGGGGAGCCCAAGCGGGGATTTTGGGATTTACTAAAGCGCGGCAGATTTATATACAAGGGGATACCTTGTACCCGGTTAACTACTTCCACCATATATGGCCGCCCTTCAAGGATAAAGGATCAGATTAGTAAAAAAGCATTGATCATCTGAAATTCTCGAGCGCGTCAGATTAAAGTAGGGTGAGTTAGTTACATCCTGAAACGTGTATATTTCACTAATCTGACAATTCTAGAGTGACCTGAAGAAGAAGGAGGCCTACAAAATTGTAAAAAAAACGTCATCGACATTCTCGAGCGTGGCTAATTTTATTTTTATTTTGAAGAGAATAATTCAAGAATTGCAAAAAATATATAATCTGACGAT
This sequence comes from Zygogramma bicolorata, assembly GCA_032362365.1. NCBI lineage: Eukaryota > Metazoa > Arthropoda > Insecta > Coleoptera > Chrysomelidae > Zygogramma > Zygogramma bicolorata. The sequence continues at coordinate 666,496 of JAVJAQ010005123.1, read as the reverse complement.
TTCCACAAGCCGAAATAATAAAAATTCATCGATAAAGTTTAACGCGAGCAGCTACGTGATGCATGTCCCAAATAGCACAAGTACGTCCAGTGGACGTACTGCATATGTACGGTGAGGATGCATTGTACGTATTTAGGACGTACTTTTGTCTCCGACAGACGTACATAAGACCTCCCTGCGACTTACCGTTTCCGCATAGTCGGTAATCCCAGGTACGTACTTTTCTAGTCCACACAGGATCTGAAATGTACAGAACGGGGAACTGTTTGGGACATTCCGAAAACGTACATTTTCCATTCTATATGCGCTATCCCAAGTAGAACAAACATATTTGACCAATATTGGTTCAATATTACGGGAATATTAACCTTATGTTGTAGATATCAATAGTGGCCACAAAAAAATATGAACATTAATGAATCTAAGTTTTCATATTCGGAATTTTTCATTTCTTTTTTACCAAATAGTCAAGTTGGAAATTTTACTCATTCACGTGTACTAACCATCTAACTGAATACTTACCTGGAAAAAGACCTGGCTGCTGCGGGGCTTGAACTCTCGACCTTTTCTATGGAGATATTATTGTCGACCACTGTTACGCTCTACGGCACGGAGAGACTTGTTTTCAAGAAGGAGTTGAGTGCTATTATAGATGTGATGACTTCAAGTTAGTTTTGTTCGAGATAATATTAAAATTTCAGAAAGTTCAGTAACAATGAAAATATATTCGAAAAACACTAAAGGACCACTGTCTCATGTGATGGCGGTTTTGGAATATCAAACTTGCTGTGCAAAAAATTCTGTATGTAATTTTCTGGTATTTAAATTCACCACATGTCGATGTTTCAATTTTTCCAAATTTTTTTAGGAATAATTCATTATGAATATTGCATTACCAATATTGATATATGTTTGAATACACTAAGTGATCACTCTCAAAATCCCAATACCCCTTGAACCGAAAGGGACCCAATACGTACGTTCTCGGGAGGTCCAAACAGTATGTACAAACTAACAGAAATGTAGAAAATGAAAGGAACCCAATCCGTACCTACTTGGGAGGTCCAAACAGTATGTACAAAAAAGTACGTCAACGAGACGTCCAGATAATATGTACATACGATCTCCAAAAATGTACGTCATTACTATTATGTCCCGCAAACGTTTCGAAATATACGTATCTGAAAGGGACTCAATATGTACGCACCTGGAAGGTCCAAATAGTACGAACATAGTTCTTCCAAACATGTACGTAAATGATACGTCTGAGCAGTACGTAAATGGGATTCAGAAAAAATCACGTCATTGGTATGTCCGTAGTTCATTCCGAAAAGTACGTACCTGAAGAGGAGTTAATGTAAACGTATCAGGGACACTTAATAAAGTAGGTACATAGTACTTCCAAGCATGTACGTTTTTATTACATTCCGATTGGAACGGGACCAAGTATGTACCTATATGGGACGTCTAACCAGTATATACATGGTACATCCGGTAATGTACGTTCTTCGAATGTCTCCTATACGTCCCGGGACTTATCGACGTAACTAGGACATAAATGGTTCGTCTTCAGGACGTCGTGTGCTATTTGGGGTATTCCCCGCTACACGTTTCTATTTCTCTCTCACTTTATCTCTATCTATTGCTCTCTCACTCCGTCCCCACTCTGGTTTCTGTTGTCGTGATGCCATGTCAGTTGATCTCACAGACTCGTTGGTGGCATGATATTGTTAACAACGAATATCCAACGTTTTACAATTTTGAAAATTTGATTGCTTATAATTATTCTCTTGAAAACACATAAATACAAGTATTCTATTAAAAAAAGCATACACTTTTCAATTGAGTTCAATGATATAAAAAAAATTACAAAAATCTGACTGGCAGAATAGGCGAATCCCTCCAGATAATCGTCAGATTATGAGACTGCAACGTCTAGGGCGTGAAGATTAACCATATATATCTCAATCTGACGCGCTTGTGTATTTCAAAATGACGAATTTTTTTTCACATTCTAATAACGGCCGCGAGTCTGCTTCTCATCCAAACCGTCAGATTATTATATAAGAGCTTTTTTTTAGGTTCACTTAACATTCCCTCAGAAAATATGACGCGCTCGAGAATTTATTTTATTTCATTTTCAACCCTTACGTACGACCACCCCCACCATGGAAACAATCAGATTAACATACGTACATTTTTAAAAATATTTAGGACATAGATGATATCAATATCTAACGCATTTTTTTACATTTTTGAAAGTCTATAGCCGCTCCCCCACCGATGAAAAGGTGTACATTATATAACATTTTTTTTTTTATCATCTAAACTTCGCAACCCAATAGGTCTCTGCTATGACGCTCGAGTAAATCCCGATTTAGCATCGTGGCCTCTCCTACTATTACCTTCAATTCCAAAATGTTCAACAAAACTTGCTATATCCCATTCACGAAACGAAGTGTACGGAAATCTTATCCTTTCAGACAAGGAGCCGTGGGAGTGAATACTGCCCGCCAACTCGCCAGTCACGGAGTCGAAACCATCGTCTACGCCGTGGCAATGGACGCCCCCGTAGTGAAAAAGGAACTCTCCCTCTACACGCTCACCAAGAACAGGGTGCTCAACCAAGTCTCGCAACTGCCGAGCGTGTCCGACTTGATAATCGTCGCGCTCTGCGAAGATACAGACCACCCCAAACACTACCCCCTGCTGGCCGAATGGGTGAAGAAGAACAAGGCGCCGGTCTTGGCGCTCGATCCCCCCACGGCCGGCACTCCGGGCATCTCCCCCAAGTTTTCCCTGTTGCCCGTCTTGCCGTTGCCCCATTCGTCCAACAACGGAAAACTGTACCTCTGCAATTTGGGTTTTCCCGTCGATATTTTCGACGAGGTCGGCATAAATTACAAGTCGCCCTTCGGGCCGAAGTTTGTCATCCCTTTGCATCCGAAGGACGACTGAGATCGGAAGGATATTCGGAGTTGGCGTCGATGACAGTTATGAGGATCATGTAATGAGCTTATATTTTTTTGATTTTCCTTCTTCTAGGCCGACTTTTTACGTGCAGCGATTTTTGTTAAGGAACGGAAAATGACTTTTTTTTTATTGCAAGAGAACCGGTAATATATGTACACTTCCGAGTTTGTTTGATTTTGATGTGATATTTTCTTACAGTTCGTTTTGGCTTTTTTCTTTTCCGAATCAAAAAATGGAAATTACAACTTCTATGGAAGAAGTAAAATAAAAAAAATTACAAACACCCTCTGGTAATATGTAAGTGTATATCATTGAAAAACATTCGATTCATTCACTAAAAGGAAAAAAAAGTCATCTAAAACAGCTACACAAGGCAAAATAGACCTCACTCACAAGGATAATATTTCATTAAAACCCGTACCTGATCTCATTTTTCTCAGAGAAAATTACCTTCTTGAGCTCTTCAGTGGGAGGGAGTGAGGGTAAATTACTGGAAACTTCCACTTAAATCTTCATACAATTCCGAAATATTCAATTCGTGACAAGTCTGTCATCAGCTTCAATTGACATTTCGGTGATTTTTATTCATTGATAACCGAAAAGAGCCATCGTTATAAAGCCAAAAAATAATTCAAACTTCATTCTCTCCAAGAATATTTCCCTTATATATAAAATGTCCTATAAGAGCAATGCAATTATCGAAATCTTACAGCGGTAATTGCATTGTATCAAGTCACCATAACAACACATTTGAAACCGTATCGCTAGACGTCAGTAAACGACACAAATGAATGTCAGATAGATTTCAAAAATAGAAAAACATTTCACGTTTGGGTGAGTGCTCCATACAATCTATAGAGGAAAGTATAAATGAACAGAAAATAACATTTCCTTGAGAATTTCTTTATTCGTGAAATATTCCAATGAATTACATTCGTGCATAAAAATGACCAGATAATTTTGCATTCAAGCGTGATATCTTATACAAATTGCATTCGGTTATTTTCATATTTTGTAAAAGAGCCCTCGTCTTTCGGACTCGGGCACTTTCGCCAAAATATGAAAATAAACTTGCAAGTTTTAGATATCACGCTTTCTTGCAAATTTATCGGTAATTTTTATGCACTCGTGCGATTATAACAGAAAATACCCAAGTTCCTTATTATTATTATTTCTTTCCTGTAATATCCTAGGTTTTTAAAAAGGCTGAGGCTAGAGGCAGGCTCACTTACCTGTGGCTCAGTCAAACTGAACTTATAATTGTATTGATATATCTAATCGAGAGTGCTATCAGTTGATCATATATTTTTGATAGAGCATCACTGAAATATCTTTTACTCAACAAAGGTAATTAAATGATTATTAGATGTCGCCACCTCATTTTTTGTATGAAAGCAATAATTTTCAAAATATTTGCTTGTATGACTCATAATAGTTGATGCATCAAAAACCTATCGTGTCGTCTATATCATGAAGTGAATAAAAGTGAGCATGAGTTCAAACTATAGATCCGTCCTTGTCATATCTCAACAACCCGTATAAGTTTGTCCCAAAAAATTTGAGTGCGAGCATCTGCTCCAACTTTATTCACTTTAGTGATTGAATAACGAATTCTACAATGGAACAAAAAAGCGATAAACAAACAGTATCAGTATTGTTTGAACGTCATTTTTTTTGTGGTGGATCAATATTCGTTCCGTAGTTCTTTGGGTTTGTAACCTACCACAATCTGAAAAACTAAGAATTAATATTGGAATCAATACAAGTGTAGAAGAGCAGATATTCAATCTACCCCGAAAAGTTGCTGCGTCTATTGAAAAACAGTTCTTTCTGGATAGAACAAGTCCAATTAGTCAGCAACTTCTCGTATAACTCAAATTTTGCCTATCAAAAAAATAATAAGAACTGATATATATGAAAATACTTATCTGTTAACGTTTCGGAAACTAAATCTGCTTCCGTTCTCAAAACTTCTAGGCAAATTCCTTTTCAAATGCAAACACCTCGTAAAGACAATTCTCGTGATTGACATTCGTCAAGTTATTTCAAATTTGACATAACACTTTGTCCTTCATCATTGTTAGTATTTTAACTCCCTTATACCAGAACCCCATTCTGTTTGGAAGCTGTCAGTTGAAATAAATAAAAAAAATATTTTGTATAGTATCAATTTTCAATTTAGTTTCTTATAAAAATGATTCTAAATTGCCAGGAAATCTCATCTCTTTGTACTTGTCAGAACCTAACCTAACAGTGCCTATAGTAATTTACCACACTAATAATTACTCACAAAATTGTATATTTACCATTTTATACTAAAAAACCCATAACAAAGAATTTGCTACGACTATTATTATTATTTATTTAAATCCCAAGAAACACATGTGCTTATAAAGGTATGTGATTATAAGAATACAAAATATATAAAAAAGAACAGATACAGATATAAATAACAGATAGATCGAAATTACAACTGAGATAACAAAACAAAACAAAAAAAAAACTGAGAATTATTCATTTGTTCATAAAATATTGTTTCAAGTCACGTTTAAATTTCAACATATTTTTTGAATTTTTCAACTTTTCTGGTAAATTATTGTAAGTATGTATTCCATTATGAAGAATTGATTTTTTGCCGAAGTTACTTTTTATTTTCACTTTATCAAAATATTGTGATTGTCTTGTCCTATGATCATGAATACTAGAATTTTGAATAAAATTCAATACAGAGTGTCTATTGTTTGTAGAGGCAAAATGTATAAACGTGCAAATTTTTAACTGATGAATGCAATCCAAATTCAATAGGTTTCTCGACTTGTATAAATTTATAGTGGGTTCTGAATACTCTAACCTGAAAATACATTTTATTGATCTGTTTTGTAGTGTTTTCAGAGGTCTCAACAGAGAATTGGTTGCTGTTCCCCAAACGGAAATTAAATATTGCAATTTTGAAAATATTAAACTAAAGTAAATGATTCTAAGATATTTTCTGGGTACATGGTTCCGTATCCTATATAGAATTCCAATAATTGGTGAAATTTGTTTCCTCAACTGTGTTATGTGAGTGGTCCATGAGAGAACTGGATCAATACTTAACCCCAAGAAATTGATAGATTTCACATAATTTATTATATTATTTCCAAACATTATTTTTGTTAGTTGCTCAGTTAATATCAATCTTTTGTCAATAAACATGAATGAACATTTATGAAAATTGAGCATTAATTTATGAGCCTCCAACCAAACTGAAATTTTTTTAAGGTCATCTTCAACTTTTGATTTAATTTCATCGATACTTTTTGAAAAATATACAAGAGTAGTATCATCTGCGTATAATTTAATTTCACCATCTAGATTCAGACTAGATATGGAGTTGATATATATAAGAAAAAGGACTGGTCCGATGACTGAACCTTGTGGTACTCCAGAAATTATCTCTTTTTCCGTGCTCACTCTATCTCCTATATACACAAACTGTTTCCTATTGCATAAATAATTTTCAAACCATTTATGAGCGTTACCTCTGATTCCAATGCTATACATAATTTTTAAAAGAATTGAATGATTCACAGAATCAAATGCTTTACATAAATCCAGTGACAAAAGTCCACATTTCTGGTCATTATCTAATCGAAGTTGGATATTCGTTATTAGATCCAAAGCTGCAGACTCTGTATCACTGGACTTACGGAAACAATACTGCTCCTTGTGAAAAAAATTATTTTTTTCAAGATAATCTAATAATCTTACTTTCATGACTTTTTCTAAAATTTTTGATAAAACTGGTAGAACTGAAATCGGTCTATAATTATTTATGATAGATTTTTTACCATTTTTGAAAATAGGTTTTACTTTAGCAATTTTGCAATTGGTGGGGAATATACCTGATTCAAAAGTTATATTGATTAGTTTACTCAAAAGCGGTGATAATTCCGATCTAACTGCTTTAACAATGTTTACTGTTATATCGTCGTTTCCAGGAGCTTTCTTGTTTGCTAATTGAGAAATCAATTCTTCCACTTCTGAATCATCCGTGGGTGTCAGGAACAGTGATGATAATTTTGAATCTTGATGAAAAATTTCCGAAGGTATATCTGGGATAGCGGCTGCTAAACTTGAAGTAACGTTAATGAAATAATCATTCATGGCTTCACATATCTCTACTGAATCATCAATTTTTTGACCATTGACGGTAATGTACTTGACAAAATCTTCAGGTATTCTCTGCTTTCTATTATATAAAATTTCGTTGATAGTTTTCCAAATTGATTTAGGATTTTCATCAGAAAATTTTTTTTTGAAGTACTCTTTTTTAGCATTCTTTATAGAGTCCTTCACAGCCTTATTATAAAAATTGTAGGAATCGGAAAAATGTGTAACATCTGGATAATATTTTTTTTTATAATAAAATTTGTCCCGAAGTTTTGTGAGTTTTCTAATTTCATTATTATACCAAGGCTTCGAGTTCACTTTGATTTTCACCTGTTCTTCATAAGAATTTAATTTGAATATCTCTACTATATTATCATATAAGGTGTTAGGATCCCCAATTGGTCTTCTTTGTAGTTGTATCAAATTTTGTTTTATATTATCAATATCATATCTTCTCAAATTCTTGAAGCAGCTATTATTTACTTTAGATATCTCCATATTAATGTCAGTAATAATTAATTTATGATCACTAATGGTTGTTGTAATAACTGATAACTTGGTAGATTTTATACTGTTTGTTAAAACATGATCAATCAAACTTGAGGATTGATTGGAGTCTCTGGTGGAAATACTATCGTTACATAAATGAAAACCGTTCGAAACATATATATCTCTCAAAAGACTTGATTCATTTCTATCTTTCAACATATCGATGTTTATGTCGCCAAAACAAAAACAATCATGTTTCTGTTTATTGATATTTTGCAATTCTTCATCTATAAAGTTCAAAAATTCACTCAAATTTTGTTTGGGTGGACGATAAATTCCTGCTACTATCAAATTATATTCTTTGAGGCTGATTTTCACATAAGAAATATTTTCATCTCCTTTATCAAGAATTTCATAATTGATACCATCTTTTACAAAAACTCCAACTCCTCCTCCCCGTCGAAGTCTACATGAATATATTGAATTGAAATTTGGAAAATTATAGTACACCTCTTCCTCTTTTTTTATCCATGTTTCTGCTATAATTATAAGGTCAGGTTCAATTTCATTTACCAATATCTCCAAATCATCGAGTTTATTTTTCATGGATCTTGCATTCAAATATAATATCCTGAATTTTTTTCTTTCATTTAGGCATGCATACTCAGACAAAGATGAGTACTCAGTAACGACTGAATTATTATGTGCAGCCATAATCTATCTGAGATATATGTTTATGTTGTTGAAATTGGAATACTGGACAGTTACTATTACTTGCTGAATGTTTTGTATCATAATTTGTTTTATATTTTGAGTTTGCAAAATTACAATTGGCGCAGTTGTATTCTTTTTTGATACAGTCTTGTTCTTGATGACTTTCTCCGCATAGGCGGCATATTTTTACAGTTTTTTGACGAATGGTTGAAACGATAGCATTTAAAACACTGGGTGACTTTGTTATTCTCATATACATTTAAACTTTGCCAGTGAAGAAATAATTTTCCATAATTTTTTTCATTGATTTTTTTCAGCAGGTTTGCATTTATCTCAGCAAAGATTGTGTAGTAACTGCGACTCGGAACATATTTCACAAAGTTGATATTCAGTGTGTCGTCCTCAGTTATGAAATGATTTTGTTCTTTCAGCATTTTACATATTTTTTCTTTGTCAATAGGTTCTTCCTGCCTTAGTCCAATGATCTTGACTTTTGGATTTAGTAGTTTTTTTTCTTCAGTGTGGTACTTTTCATTCAATTTTGAATTTATTTCCTCTTTTAGTTTCATGTAATCCCCTTTTTCTTTACATTTGATTTCTAGTCCTCCGTTCCTGGTCGTCTTCACTGATGATATACCAATATTTAGTTTGCGCAAATCGATGTTTTTGGAAAGGTCGCTTTTTGTTTTGAATGGCTCTTGACGCAAATTTGGTTTGATAACAAGCGACTCAGAATGAATTTGTCTTGGTACATTCAACTTCGCAACTTGAGAATAACTCATACCTTGATTTTTATCTTGGAATTTTTCTACTTTCTCTATTTTCTCATTCAACTTCATCAAACTCTCCATGATTGTATCTTTTTCAACTATATTCATTGTCACTAAATCATAGTTGTATTGCATTCTCTTATTTTCTTCTATCATCGCACTAATATATCTGTCTTTCTCAGCTAGTAATAATTCTTTCTCTTCAATTATTTTCAAAAGATATCGATTTTCTTCTTCAAACTTGATGATTGTTATATTTTTCTCATAAGTTTCGTTATCGTTTTCGTGGGATTTACTGCATACTTGTTTGCCATCGTAGTTCACTTGTATACACTGGGAATTAGTAGATCTGCTGTTTTGGTCGTGGTCATCATCATCGATACTTTTTTTTGATTTTTGCCTCATTCTTGGTAATATAACTCGAACCAGTTTCACTGTACTATCTTTTGACATATATTCCAATGACATCTCAATTTTGAACGTCAAACACAATGATTCAGCAATTTCTTCCAAAAACGAATCTATCCAGACGAAACTCAACGAATATTCCTTTCTTCTGGTATCAAATTGGCCTAAGATTGCCCCGTTGAATTTTCCTTTTGAGTCTTTTCCACAGAAGGTCGAACTTTTTGTGAACAGGGAACTCTGGATTGATTCTTATTGTAGACCCAACTAGATACTACAACTCAGGCCAATTGGCGTGTGTCATACCAAACCCATTTTTGTTATTTTTTTTTATTTCGTTATTTAACGTCGGCCTATTTCCGCTACCAAGGCCAATCACCGACGTCGGTGAGCACACTTCCCCCAACCGGAAATTTTGCCGAACCCTCTGGTATTCCAACCACTGGTAGGAATCTTTAACGAGACCAACATCCATGGACTACGGGCTGACGGCTTTACGTCCCCTCCGAAGGACGGCATATCCTCAATATATCTTGTGATCATTGATATATTGCCTGCTTGCAATGATAAGCTATTTTGCTGCAGCTGTACGGGCTTTCGACGCGGTCTTTCCCTGTATGAAGGCCACCCATCCAAGTACTAACCGCGCTCGGCGTTGTTTAACTTCAGATATCGAATGACTGTCAGTCAACCTGAAGAGCTGGGCCATGCCCACCGAGACCATTAAAATGAAAATAAATTCTGAAAAGAATAGGGAATAAAGTGAGAGGCTTAAGAAAAAATCACTCTTCTTTCACTTTTTATTATTGCTGAAAAATTAATACAGTTAAAAATCAGACTGCATTCACAAGTGACTGAAGCTGAAAGTTCATTTTAGAAAAGCAAAAATAATTTCATGAATAGGCAAATATTAATGGCTTTCTCCACTCGTACAAGTGAAAAAGATGACTATCAACACTCTTAATTGATATGTTATTTGATTCCAAATATTGCATCCCATTTACTTGAGAAATTTCTATCATCCACTATTACTACTACATCATTTTAAACCATGATAAAGTGATCTGTTTGAACAGCAAAGTGACTTGTGAATGAAGTGTCGGCGGTAAATAAATATCGAATAAATTATTCTTATCACTTCTTTTTTGATTTAGAGATATTTTATAATTAATTGAATTCATTTAAATACTGACAATTTTCTCTTTGAAAAATACCTATGTTGTAAGTGAGTAATTAGAGGTTTCTATTTCAAAATCTTTCACCTCACTTATATAGGGGTATAGAGTAGTTTCTTAGTAGAAAAATCACGAAATGAACTGGCCAATGTCATCTATTGAAAAATCAACATTAGGAATTCAATCTTCGTTCAACCGACAACAATTACATATATATATATATATATATATATATATATATATATATATACATACATAAAAAATTTAAATATTGGCTAGTGTATTTCGAGAAAATATATAAGTATTGCTGAACTATGTGAATTGAGCATTAATTTTTGAGCTACAATTTTATTTGCATTTTACATAGGAGAAATATAAAGATAATAGGGGTTCTATAGAAAATACTGTTTACCCCCCCTTCATTCCATTCTATTCTTTTTAAAATTGATGCTGAGAATGATTTAGTTGAACAACTTTCAAGGAAGTTGAGAAGAATATATGTTTTTCTTTAGGTCTACTATTTCAATGAAATATATGTTGTCATAAATTCAAGGTTTCCATAAGATTTTCATCCTTCTTGAAAGTTGAATTTTGTAAATTTATTATGAAATGAAAAGAACAACAATAAAGAACATTCAACAAATTCATTGAATTGGATGTATAAGATATTTATTTTACAAATAACTCTAATATTGTCAAATTTATTAATAATCGTTCATCACTTATTATTAAATAATCAATTACTTGAAATAAAATTTCTGTCCCCATGAGTTGAAAAACTATTATCAGGCAGAAATATTACCAATAAAATATAGAAAATATCACAACAATGTATTCACTTAGGATTATTTGGTGATCTGTTGAGAAAAATTCGGAAAAAGTGTCAACGATCTATTTACCAATAGATCAAAAAAATGAACCTTCACAAACACAATTTGTATACTATAAACTACCAAAAATTTCCTACAAAAAATTCTAAGATAATTCGATAAAAAAATCTGCTCTTGGTAAAGCTTGATACAAGATCCAAAATTACATACAAAAAAATTGGTAACGATATTAGTATTATTTACACTTCATTAGATTAGATCATTAGTTAAATTTCAGGAGTTGAGTCTTTTAAAATCTTATTACTGTATACTTTGTTAGAAAAACTACCGATTATATATAAGTTAAGAAATAGAATAAAAGAAAAACCAAGTGAATTCATTCAGCCATTTTTCGCAGGATTGTCTTGAAAAGTAAACACATCTCCACGATATCCACGAATTTCCTACACGAAAATATTTGATTTCATCATTATCAATTTTCTCGCCAGCAAGAAAATTAAAAAATTTGAACAGTTATTCTAAAAGGAAGAATTCGCTTGCTTATTCTTCTGCTGAATTGGATCTCAGATTTTCAGTATAATGTGATGAAAAAGAGCTTATACTGGTAGAAAACATATACAAGAAGACAGATATGAATACTGCAAGTGCTTACTTATATTTGTTTGATTATGTCTCTTGACTAATTTCTACCCCTCGACTCTATTCTTATGCATAATATTTTTTTTTTGATTGAATTATAATCGAAGGAAACTTTTCAATTATAATACCAAGGATGACAATTTGATTGAGTAATCTTGCAGTATTAGGACTAATACAGAAAAAACAATGAAACTTCTGGTATATACGTCGTCACTATGGCTATGATTGCCAGAAACTTTGGTATAGTTGTTCTTTACGTGAACTTGCGCTAGTGAGACATACAAATCATAAAATTTCACGTATTTTGATGTGTTCTTCACGAATCATGGTACAAAGAAGCCTTCAAATTAATTTTTCAGATATACGGTCCTTCGAAGGTAGGAAATGGTTTCCACGAAGATGTATTAAAAAAAACAATAAAACCAAAGTGAATTGAAATAACATTATAGACATTTGAAGCAGAGCGTTCATGAAATGAATGAGCTAGAAGTTTCTATTTCAATACCAGCAGTAGCGCACTTCTGTCATAATTCATCAGGGATGCAATTTCCTGTCAAACATTGACATTTGATACTGAATCCGTGTTTAGAAGAGGAGAATCCAATATACCGCTGAGAACTTTGTCATCTCGAGTATTGCCACTGAATGATGTTTCAGGCTTTCTGTATCTGTGGGAAGAGTCGAAGTATTCATCCAGCTCTACTGCATTGAGGCTAGGCCTATTATGCTCAAACCTGTCCATTTGTTTTGGTAAAACTATTATGAAAAATGATGGGGTGATAATCAACTAGGTACCACGATGCAGAAAAACTCTAAGTCGTCTCCACAATTTAATATTTAAATGATGTCAGGACGGTGATTCAGTACATGTTTCGAACCTACATAGGTTCATCATCAGCTGAATTAACATTTAATTCTACAATAAAGGAAGAGTAATATAATATTACTTGATACTATGAAGTATAAAATTACTTATATGGGGATGAAAAAATTCAATTGGGAAAAAAAGGTCACATATGGTGATAGGCATTAGAAAATATTTATATTGAAACGAATAATGAAAATTTTGTGATTAGGGGAATTTGGGACATCCCCAACACAATGATGCTATTAAAATTGGGAGGCTTGGAGCACTTGTGCCCAATATGTAATGTAAGAAGAAGCCACATGAAAGAAAACTTGAAAAACCTACTACAGTTCACAAATTGAATTGATTTGGGAATGAAGGAGAATCAACTGACAGTTCTGTCAGTTGATTATCCTTCAAGTTTTCTTCCATGTGGCTAATTCTTACATTACATATTGGGCACAAGGGCTCCAAGCCTCCCAATTTCAATACCATCATTGTGTTAGGGATGTCCTAAATTCCCCTAATCACAAAATTTTCATTATTCGTTTCAATATAATTTTTTTCTAATGCCTATCTAAATTTCACCATGTGACCTTTTTTCCCAATTGAATTTTTTCATCTCCATATAAGTAATTTTATACTTCATAGTATCAAGTAATATTATATTACTCTTCCTTTGTTGTAGAATTAAATGTTAATTCAGCTGATGATGAACCTATGTAGGTTCGAAACATGTACTGAATCACCGTCCTGACATCCTTTAAATATTAAATTGTGGAGACGACTTAGAGTTTTTCTGCATCGTAAATCTTACACTCCACTTTGAGATACGATGGACTTCTACCACAGGTTAACTAGGTACCAATTACGCAATCGTTTATATAGGCCAAACTTTCAAGCATCAAAACGTTCGTCAACAGCCACCAGTTCAGACGGGAATACATGTAGCCATCAGAAAAATAGTACCGTCTTTTGTGCGTTTACATTTACATCGTTATATTTGTGTTCATTTCAACCGCCCGTGATGCTGACAATAAGATTTTTTTGGAGTAGCAGGGCAGTGCTGTGCAAAGGAAGAAACTAAACATCATTCAGCGGAAAATAATGTACGAGTTGTAAAGACCAACTCCTCTTTTAGCGCATTCAGTGATAACTATCGATAAACGCGGTAGACAACTTTACAGAAGAATATTGAAATTCTTTCCTATCATTTCCAAAGAATAGATTCGAATCCCACAAAAAAATGATGTTTGCAAAACTCCACTCTTAGTCAAGCAACTGAAGATCCGAAACTAGGGAAAGCTGTGAACAAGTCTCTTGCGATTGCGTTCATGGCAATGGCCGAAAATGGCCCCCCAACCCAGAAAAATGAGTTTCCCGCCAATATCTGGCTAAATATACGAATTAGAGAATTTTCGTTCATACAAAAATTAAAGATCGTCTTATTATCTACAAAAATGCCCCTTATCATTTTTTTCCGAAAACTCAACAGTTTTCGAGATAAAGGGACCCAAAACTCTCCTCATTTGCTTGGAGGCGGGCGGACGAATTGTTTCATAACTCAGGCAAAAACTGACATTTTCCAATGATTCAAAGTTCAAGATAATGAGGAATCCCGTAGCTATCATTCCATGTATTTCGAAGTTTTTTCTTTTTTGGCAAAAAGATTTAATGACTTGTGAAAGTTTTTTTCCGCACCATTTCGACACTTTCATTAATTTGTTTAAATTTTTTTCAAAAATAGTCTTCTATCGAAAATTTGTCTTTATAATGGTTCCTTGGGGGGTCTTGAATGATCTCTGAATGTACTTTCTCCGCGTTCTAATAAATGATCCATTTGTTTATTTACATTTTTCATGCGATTTCCGAGTTATATAGAATCTGCGGAACAAAAACTTTCACAGCTCATTAAATATTTTTGCCAAATAAGAAAGAACTTCGAAATATATGGAATGATAGCTACGGGTTTCCTCATTATCTTGAACTTTGAATCATTGAAAAATGTCAGTTTCTGCCTGAGTTATGAAACAATTCGTCCGCCCGCCTCCAAGCGAATGCAACAGAATTCCTATAGAGAAAGCGGCAGCTGAAATGAGGAGAGTTTTGGGTCCCTTCATCTCGAAAACTGTTGAGTTTTCGGAAAAAATGATAAGGATCATTTTTGTAGATAATGAGACGATCTTTAATTTTTGTATGAACGAAAATTCTCTAATTCGTATATTTAGCCAGATATTGGCGGGAAACCAATTTTTCTGGGTTTGGGGGGCCATTTTCGGCCATTGCCATGAACGCAATCGTGTTAAGTTTTGGGTCCTTTGAAAACATCTGTGACGACCTACAAATTGAGCCACAAGTAAAGAACTCATAGACTTATTCACAGGTTCGTCTCTTCATTTACTGGACTATCTTCCGCTTCAGCGGTTTGAGAAGGTCTCGATTTTCTGCACGTATTTTAACTTCTACCAAAGATAGCCAGAGCAGACGAAGATCTAGATAATTATTTAGAACTACGGCTAACACATGGTTTCCGATTGCATGTGAAGACTTCCTTTGGACTCGGCCTTTGGCAAGACCTCTTTTTGAATTGGTAACTGAGAAGAATCGATGACGATGGAAGGCCTTTGCGGCATCGGCGGATGGTTAATGGCGGATGATGCGTTGTTATCACTAGATTCTGTGGAATCTTGGCGATCGGCAGACGAACCTGAAGAACCTACACCAGAAAGACCGATAGCTACAGTACTCCGGAAAATTAGGTTTTTGTATTGCTAATAATATATGTGAATATTGTCTTTTCTGATAATGATTACGGTTTAGGGAGTTGCTCCTGAGTATACATTTAAATGGGCTTCATTGAGAAGGATGTGCCAACGGCGCCATTTTGGGAATTCGTTTCATTCAATATATCTTAAATGGTGCGGCGTTACTCTAAAATGAAAAAATACATCATTCGTAGTTTTTAGGTTGTTATTCTATCACAATCTGAAATGATCAGGAATTGAAATTGGAATTTATACAGTGTAGAAGGTCAGACTTCCAACCAAACCCAAAAAGTTTCTGCGTTAATTTGAATTCAATTTTATTATCCCAAGAAACATTACATGTTTATGAATAGGGACTAAAACACACAATTACATAGTCAATGAATGAAATTTTCAAAAGTATAAAAGGAAAAAAAATCCATACATTCAACGAAATCAAATATTTGAAAGCAGTCAAAATGAAATGGCTGTCAAAACTGATGAATACCAATGAAGGTGAAAAAAATATAACTGTTGACTACATGCAAAATATACTGTACATTAGCTGATTAAAAATTGTTTGAATTTTTGCTTAGATTTCATTGTTGAGCGAAATGCTTTGTTTCTGGAATTGAGTAATATATTATGATGCCATCATGGTAAATTGACTTTTTTCCGAAATCTGATTGTGTTTTATTTGTTGCTAGTAACTTTGTTTGTCTTGTGGAGTAATTATGGATATCAGTAATTTGAGTGAAAATAATATCTGACTTCTTACTATTATTTTCAATAGAATGGATGAAACAGCTAATTTTGAGTTTATGGAGAGAATCTAAGTCCAATAAATTGTGTGGTTTGTATAAATTTATTGTTGATTCTAGATAAAGTAATTTGTAAATACATTTAATTGTTTTGTTTTGTAAAGTTTTCAGAGGTTTGATAATAGATTTACTTGCTGTCCCCCAAATGGAGATGAGATAATGCAATTGTGAGTAGATTAGGCTGAAGTATATATTTTTCAATAATGTGAGAGATATGTAGTTTCTGATTTTGTAGAAAATTCCAATGAGAGGAGATATTTTCATTATAATTCTTTCAATATGTTTTCGCCATGACAATCTCTCATCGATATATAAACCTAAAAATTTAGTTGTTTCTGTGTATTAGTAAGCAACGTCTCGTATGAACCATATCCGTTTCTGTTTCTGAAACTTCTCACATTATATACAGGGGTCACTATTCAAAACGAAGGAAATATCCGATTCCATGTTCATTTAAAAAAAACGGTCGCACACGTAATTACACTGGTCAAGAGGTTTTTTATACGATTTTCAACGATGTATCTTTAACCCTCTAGGAAGGGTGGGACAAGCCCTTAACATTTCAAATGGAACAAGTGGAAGGACATTTAAAATGACCCGAGGGCAAGAATTCTACAAGAATGCCGGCTGATAACACCAGACATGTTACAGGCAGTTCGTGTGAAATTTGAATCACACCTTTTACATCGCATGGAAGTTGGTAGTGGTCATTTGGAACATGTGAATGATTTCGTACGTTTTGTATTACATTTCATCATAAGTATTGTCAAATATGGAAAACTGTCATCAAATAATTCAAAATCTATTCAAGCAAATACATGAATGAAAGATGTTTCAACCTTAACTTCAATATTTTAGAACAAAAACACCCAGTATTCACAATTCCATCTTCAATAATCCAGGTTCACAGACATCAAAATTGATACGATTACAGGATATGGGAATATAAAACATTATTCAAATTTGCAAACTTGCACGGATGCGCGCTAAGCACTTTGTGCCTTTGTACGGTGACCGGAGCAAAGTTGCAACCTCAGCAGATGAATCTTTATGAATATTGAGGGAGGTCAAGATTCGGTATGCATTATTCAGAAATTAGTCAGTATTCATTGATCACTCTTCAGAAAAAGTCTCGAAAGTATTTTTCCGGAATGCAGCACATCTCCTTATCGACGATCCTGCTAGGAAGCAGTATAATTTAAGTTTTTAGTGTTTATATTTCTTCAACTATTTGATGTTCAAAGTATTTTCTCTTCATTTTTTTTTAAATAAACATTCAATTAAGTTTTCAAATGAGTCGTTTTCATTATTTTGGATGAATGACAGTTGGGTGAAACAGCGAAAAATCCTCTCACCGCGAGTGCGTATCACTACGTCGAATTCCCATTACGCCGAATTCCCATTACGCCGAATTCCCACTACGTCGAAAAGCATCCCCACCACTTACGTCACCAAAACACGATCGTTATCGAAGCTGGATCCCATTCGACGTAATGGGAATTCGACGTAATGGGAATTCGGCGTAATGGGAATTCGACGTAGTGATACGCACTCGCAAAATTTACCGGATATTCTGCAATTTCCTGTTAACCCAATCTGACTTAACCTAACTAACCTAACCTAAAAGAAGGATGAATTTCGCTGTGCTGTTGATATTGAAAGTGCATGGTGTGGCACTACGCCGAATTCCCATTACGCCGAATTCCCATTACGTCGAATTCCCATTACGTCGAATGGGATCCAGCTTCGATAACGATCGTGTTTTGGTGACGTAAGTGGTGGGGATGCTTTTCGACGTAGTGGGAATTCGGCGTAATGGGAATTCGACATAGTGGGAATTCGACGTAATGGGAATTCGACGTAGTGACACGTCCCGCTTACCGCAAGCCCGGCGCCTCCACCATATTTCGCAACTCAGTACTCGCTTGGCTTGCGTTGAGAGGATTTTTCGCTGTTTCACCCAACTGTCATTCATCCAAAATAATGAAAACGACTCATTTGAAAACTTTATTGAATGTTTATTATAAAAAAAAATGAAGAGTAAGTACTTTGAACATCAAATAGTTGAAGAAATATAAAAAAAACACTAAAAACTTAAATTATACTGCTTTCTAGCAGGATCGTCGATAAGGAGATGTGCTGCATTCCGGAAAAATGCTTTGGAGACTTTTTCTGAAGAATGATCAATGAATACTGACTAATTTCTGAATAATGGATAACCAAATCTTGACCTCCATCAATATTTATAAAGATTCATCTACTGAGGTTGCAACTTTGCTCCGGTCACCGTACTAAGGCAAAGTGCTTAGCGCGCATCCATGCAAGTTTGCAAATTTGAATATTGTTTTATATTCTCATATCCTGTAATCGTATCAATTTGATGTCTATGAACTTGGATTATTAAAGATGGAATTGTGAATACTGGGTGTTTTTATTCTGAAATATTGAAGTTGAGGTTGAAACATCTTTCAATTCATGTATTTACTTGAATGGATTTTGAATTATTTGATGACGGTTCTCCATATTTAACAGTATTTTGTTAATAAAATGATCAGATTAAGAAACCCATTACACAATTAGATACTCAGCTCGGAAACTATCTCACCAAATTTCACAAATGAGATTTCATTTGACAAATAATTGAATGTCCTTTCAAACAAGGTATCACGGGACCCATTGTTCTATTGGTCCCACCCTTTCTAGAGGATTGAAGTTGCAGTGTTAAAAATCGCATCAAAAAACCTTCCCCTTGACCAATGTAATAACGTGTACGATAGTTTTTTAAATGAAGGTGGAATCAGATGTTTTGTCTGTTTCAATTCAAATGCGTGACCCCTGTACAGCAATAACCTATATTCAATTATGTTGTAACTCTGATGATGTGTTTTGAGCTACTGGACGTGCGGAAGTTTTGTGTTTCAAATGTCATGATCCAGTGAGCGAGACATCAGAATAAATTCATATACTCGCTATGATTTGGAAGGATCATGACGTATAGCAACTTGGAAAATTTACAAAAATGGTTCTTAAAAATCATGTATGGTAAAAATATTCGATATTCCTCCAATAAATTATTTTGTGAAAGTGAAAAAAATGTAAAATGGATATCAGACAATTATTTTGTCTTAATATAATAACTTACATATTTTCTCATAAAAACTGTTGTAAGTATAATAAACATTTATATAATACACGAAATAAAAACGAAATTACTACTAAAAATCAAATTTCCAAAGCCAAATCACAAAAAACTTTTTATATTTAGCATCATTTATTTACGATAAATAATCAAATTCGATTAAAGTAACAAAGTCAAAATATTCTTATAAAAAACTGGTGAAAAAATGGATTCTTGAAACTCCCAGATTATTTTTCCAGAATCTTATAGAATTGAAATTTTCCATGTTACTGCCAGTGTGCTGATTATACTGTCATTTTCATTTATTGTTCAAATGTTATTATATTATTAAATCATTCATTTTTAATCCATAATAATTATTCAATAAAATATCTAATCCTTACAACAAGTGCAATAACTTCGTAAGGATTAAATATTAATTCACATATTATTTATTTTAAAATTGTAATATTGAGATTTGTTGTGAATAAATTGTTATATTATTCCTTCCTTTTGGTGATATGGCGAGATGGCGTCATTATAACATACACTGTAGCCATGCCAATCAAAATGTTTATTCAGGAGGCAACCCCTTATCATCTTCAGAAGAAAACAATCTAATGGTATCATTCGTGAATCAGTCCCTTTTTTTTCTGGAGTATATAGAGGTCAGTTTGTGGATAATCGAGTACCATAATGTTCTGTGATAAATTATGCAAATTCCATTGTAGCTTTTTCTCATTCAATCCACAATAGCTTTGCTAATGGGTTTCAAATTTCATGTGGAGATGGAAAATATAGAATATGACAGAGTTTGCGTACCATCAGTTCAATACAAGTGGCCGTAAGAGCATTCCCTTAACAAGAGAAAACTATTTGGGAGTTCAGGTCCCTAGATCATTGGAAAAAAGCAAAAGCCGCCTTTTTTGTTTAAAAAAAAACATCGAAAGATTGTTGTGGTTTTCTACCTAGTCTCCTACAGCTCTCACAGTATATTGGAGGTATATTCAGAATACATATTGAGAACCATAAGGGAATCCTGAATAAAGATGTGATTTTTTATTCAAAACACTTCGTAAAATTTAGTAATAGTTACTTTTGAACAAAATATACAAATCGATTATCCACAAAATGAGAGCTGGAGAAATATAAGCTCATGGAAATTCGTATTAGATCAATTGCTTTAGTTTAGAAATATAATAAACTGAAAGGTAGTTGAAGGATTTATTTGAGAAATGCCACTTCCTGATGTTTCGAGAAATTCGAATATAGTATGTAATGATTCACCGAAATATTTTCATTAACGGTTTCAGGATCAATGAAAGGCAATAACAATTTGAGTCAATCAAGGCGCCTGATGAAAAATTATAAATGAAATGCATGCAATTCAAGTGAATTCTTCAATGAATTACCCATTTACATTCAACACTCTACATTTTGTCAATTGAATAATTCGTTCAATGTCAATTTTTCAAACAGTCTGCCCTAGAATATGACCAAAGAGAAGCCAAATTGCATCTTGCATTCTACAATATTATTTGAAATTTTGCAAATGATGTCAATTCAATTGATTTAATAATTTAAATATAATTTTGGGAGATATAAGGCATAAAAAAATCTGAGGCTACTTGGATTATCGACATAGTCCGAATATTTGATAACTGCTTCAATTTTATACAAAAATTTGCACTTTTCGGCATGGAGCTTAGATTACAAAAACAGTGCTTTGTTTTGATTGTCGACATGAACTAGGAAGAAATTCTCATAGAGCAAGAGCCCGCGACCGCCAGACCTTTTATAAAACCTAAAAATTCCTCTGCGCATGTCCCCAACAGAGGTGAGAACGATCAGTGACTATGGAGTATGAGCAGGTAGCAAAGGTGTATGAAATAGAACTTAAATTTTATTGGGTAAAATATTCAGTTTTTTATTAATTTCTTCGGAATTATATTGGAAATCACTTCATCCTTTGCCGGACCCCCCTGTCAGACACCCCTAAATTTCATTTATTTATAATTATACCTACGTTTGAAAGCATCTGAAGCGTTTTTAAATGATCTACGAAATTGATGAAATATTTTTCTTCTGTTTCTGAACTGATCGCCTTTATTTGGAATTATGTACTGTTTGAACGTCATTATCTTGTTGTGGATCGATATTTTTTCCGTAGTTTTCTGAAGGACAAAACTTTATGTCAAATTAAAAATATTTGACGAATATCAATTACCAAGATTGCCTTCAAGATATATTGGGATTTGTACAGGAATTTGCGTATCAGTTTTGAAAACGGAAGTGGATTTAGTTTCCGAAACGTTAACGATAAGTATTTTCATATATATATTAGTTATTATTTTTTTGATAGGCAAAAAATTTGAGTTATACGAGAAGTTGCTGACTAATTGGACTTGTTCTATCCAGAAAGAACTGTTTTTCAATAGACGCAGCAACTTTTCGGGGTAGATTAAAAATCTGCCCTTCTACACTTGTATAGATTCAAATATCAATTCTCATTTTTTTAGATTGTGGTAGGTTACAAAACCCAGAAAACTACGGAACAAGTAATCAAGATAATGTGCAATTGAAGTTACGAATCTGAAAAATGTTAGAAAAACATGACTTGGAAACGAATCTTTGCTGCCTGTTTTCTGCCTAAGTAGCCAAGATCCAAACTACATAGTCGCTAATTGTTCTTACCTACGTTGAGGACCTTCGCAGAGAAACTTTCAGCTTTTGTAAAATAACGAGGGTCTGGCCCTCGCGAGCTTTTGGGCTATTATGGACTATTGATTATATAAAAATTCGGAATATATGCGACTCTCATGTTGAAACCATTCAAACAAAAACAGTGTCGTCAACCGTCACAACCCTACTGATTCTCCGCTTATGTTCGTACAAAGGAATCATCATCGACCTACAGTTACCTAAAGCGCCGTGCGTCGTAGGTGTGTCGTCTTCGATGGCCGCCGCCCTGCGCAGAGTGTTCCGAGTCGGCCACGAGTTCACCCGATACTCTCTCGTTTCCGACATGACGGTCAGCAACGCGGGATTCGGCACGACCGTTTGATCCATGATGGCCGAGTCTTCTTCCTCGTCCTCTTCGCTGTACCGTCGTTGTATAAGATTCTCCATGACCATGTAGTCGCATTCCTCGGCGCTGCGCAGGTGCTCCTTCTCCAAATTGAGAGCGATCTCAGGATTGGACATTTCGGACGGGTTGCGTTTTCGAGAACCTGTGGGGAATTTCATGCATTAATTGATGTCGAAACATCTTGTCCAATATAAGTTGTCACGAATATTAGTTCTACATCTGGCTGCGTACTAAACTTGCAGTATATTTCAAATGACTGCTTGTCCCGCATCGCGCAATACGTCATTACCGTACCAAGATGAAATGGACAAGCTGCACGATTTGTCAAAACGCCGATTGATTGATTGAAAAACTGCGCTTTCTTTATGAATCGACTTTTTTCATCATATCTTCAATCAAAATCTATTTTGGAATGATATCGCTGAAAACAATTTTATACTTGCATCCAATGGGGTATACATCACTTTTGATACACTTCTTGTTACTGAACGTATGCGATACAATCGGTAGTGGCCTTTTGAGATTGGTATACATTTTTTAGATTGATCTGTGAACTTAAAATAACCCTTGGACTTGTATTTGTTTTCTTCAGTTACACAAACGAGAAGATATGTAACTTCAATCAGTGCCTCCAATGAGTAGGTACATAAATTTACGATTGAGAGCACTGTGGTCTCAACAACTGTAAAGCGGCCTGCGAATTGAAATACCTGTCTTTGAGTAATGTTATTTGGCACCCATTGCCTAAAAGTGGAAAGAGTACCTCTCACATCTTGGCAATGTGCGATCAATTAAAATTGTTTCAAAATGCCTCCTGCTCAAAGGCTTACGAGTGGGTCAGTTATTATCTGATTCTGAGGTAGTTAATATACTATCTTGATTATGATTCGAAAGTTTCACATTGGCAGTCTAGACTCATTCCAGTCGTTCGCAAAATACGTCCATTAATGCTGCCAATTTCCACCTACCAGCAAGCTTTTCATCAATTAAAACAGCCGTTTTCCCCTCCCAAAAAAATCGAAACCATTACTTTCTGCTTATAGTGAGTGAATGACATTTTAAATTACATACTTTGTTTCGATATAGCAATTTCCAAGTTGAAATTAATTTGCCATAGGTTATATATTATATACTAATGGAGAGTATTCACTAAAAACGATCAACTGATACTGTTGCAATATTTATTATCTAAACTGGACCAACAAATCATGCATACTTGCCGAAGTCCTCGCTTCAGCATCGAGGAAATGTTATAGAATTCCTACAAATACAGCTGCATGCACCTGTTTAAGCATTCCAAAAAGCAATAATCATGCTATTAATACCAGCAAGACCGAAGCATAACCTAAAAATTCACCAGAATTCTATTTTCGTAGCACCAAGGAAACAACAACAAAAAAGAAACCACTAAGAAACTTATTTAGCATAAGTTATATATTGACCAAGAACTCGTAGTGAATATTTTCGAAGCACAAGAATAGCTTAACAATCTTATCTAATACATCACGTGCATCAACTAATTCTTGGTCACAAGAGACTGCAACAAAAGTTACTTAATTGCATTCAATCCAACGAATGCATCAAGATAATCATAAAACTTGAGAATTTATGGTTTATATATTTTAAGTTTGTAAGTGATGGAAAAAAAGTTGAGTAAAGTTTAGTGTTGAACGTTTTTCACCAAACTTAACTTTAGTTGGGCCTCAAATTTGACAGGTCTCGAACTGCACGTGACACTTGAAGTGGATCTCTTTTGGGCTCATTTTTTAAGCAAAACTAATTGAAAAATCAAATTTCAACAATATCTATCAATAAATGAAACTTCAATACAGTGCAGTCTTCATGTGTGTGCCAATGTTTATTCGAAATATAAAAGATCTCTTACATTTGAATTTTTTATTCCTAAATTCAGGCTACATATACAATTGGTGTAACCACCAACAATGGCAAACAGTAGTGAACATTATGAAATAATTGTTTCATTGGAATCATTAGTGACACGTTTCTTTCCTATTTGCTCTGAATCCTGACAACCCTGTAGGATTTTTAATTCAGTCATTTGAGTTATGTTATACAAACGCGAATGAATTTTATTTTTTCATTCAGTAACTCAGGTTACATATGTACCTCATGAAACCCCTATTCATTGACGAAAAATGATAATGATCCCGCACATGATATAAATATTCTCTGAAATGTTGATGCATGCGGAATATGGACCAAGCAACTATATTTAAGGGAAATTTCACGCTTGACAGCCGACGGAATTTTAAAATAATGAAGAACTATTTCTAATGTTTTTTCAAGACGTACCATGCTAGCATGAGACAACTATGTACTATGACCGGGTGCGATCGACATCTACCTGACCGAGCAACAACTAAACTTACTTGGCGGCGATTGTTCCGGTCTTGGAGGCGAGAGCAAACCAGGAGACCTCGGCGGACTCAACAGACCGCACACAGATTCCAGCTCGTCCGTGATGCTGGTGTATTCTGTGTGCATGTGCATGAGGAGGCCTGCGCGACTGCCTCCAGAAGGAGGTATCACCTTGATTTTGGGCTCTGTGAACGTAACGCTACGCTCCAAAGAGACCGTGCTCGTCGGTAGAACGGCGGGCGGGTCAGAGGTCTCGGGCTCGGATTGGGTTTGCGAAAACTGTCGCTTCGTTGAAACGGATGATTCGTCGCCTGTGAGGAATAAGGCGAGGTTTTTGGCAAGGAGTTCGAAGGCGATCAGTACTAGTTTCGACGACAGTTTTTGGAATTTGGGATGATTATATATTACTTGCAAAATCTACTCTATATTCAAACGCGACCATTTAGCGCGCACTTCAGATGTGAACTGACGTTTCCCATGTTTGTTTACCGTGAGCGTTTCAGTTCAAATTGCTGTACAGATCATGGAAGAAGCTATCGTATGGCATGAATGGTGAAAGATTGTAAGATAATGAAAAGGGATAGTGTATACCAAAATTGTGTTTATACTGTAAAAATCATTTTGATTTGAATTAGCTCAGTGTGATTCTGTCAGAAGTGAGTTTTGCATCAGGCATTTAGCAGTAGAAAATTCAATTTTTAACTAACCTTACCTAGTTAACAAACATATCGAAATATGGATTTATGATATATATCTTGATGAGTAACAATTTATGTTATGAATCAAATACATAATAAAACTTAATGTTGACCTCGCAGCTTTTTTACTCATTTGATCTTCGAGTACTTAAAATCGAGATTTGATGCAAAATATATTGTCATCAATGTATATATTTTCGGTGAGCTGTCCGATTGTGCTTGGATTCACTAGAAATCGCCACAAGAATACAGGTTGGAAATATTTTACCACTAACACTGTATGGATGTCGATACCCGATGCCGATTAATCCACTGTTATGTCATCTGATGGTCTCATGTAGTTTCGACCAATGACGATGCGTTTTGTAAGTTTCAATTTCCCCTCCTAATTCTATGATTTCTACATGATTATTCATTGGTTTGAATAGTAACTGAATGAAAAGATACCTTTTAATTATGAAATGACGATATTTTGACTTATATAGGAGTGAAATGTTTCAAGAATAGATACAAGATTTGGATTTTCGAAACTTCCGTCTAATTTTTCCAGAACCACCATGAAAATTCGCCAAACGTAAGAAATGGCCAGAAGTTATTCACTGCATATTGAAAAAAACAGAGTCAAATGTGAATAAAGCTCTCCAAATTAGTTGATGAATACAGGGGGGAACCTGTAAATAGTCTATCCCATCGGGTCATGCGAATGATGTGGCAAGGTTAGGTGAAACTACGTAAATTTGTTTCATTTGTAAATATATTTGAACATTATTGCTAACTTGTCCAAATCTTGATTTTGGATGTCACTAGAATTTTGTTTACTGCTGCTAATTCACAATTATATTAACTATTCTTTTTAATCGATGTTCAAAAGATTTCCATGCGTAAACCCAAGACGAATCTATCATTGCAAGCCAGCTTTCAATGAGTTCAATATTAAGCAAATAACTTTTTACCTCTTTTGGTATTGATTATTAGGTAATTCAAGAGAATGCTTCTTCGATCCCAAATTCCATAAACTGTTGAGCTTCACTCTCTTTAGAGCATATCCCAAATTGCTTTCTAACTTTTCACATTTTACTTCAATTTATAGATATTGAGATCACACAATTTGGGAAGAAGCTCCACGAGTATGTACATAATTGTTCTTTATTTTAACAGATGTCATAAAGCAGCAAAGGAAGCGGAAGCTGTACATTTTCAGAAAAAGCAAATCGGCAAGCTTTTGCGCAGAACAAATGAAACGTAGAGAAATTTACTGCTATATGTAAAAAATATATTGCATTGTACACCCACACCTATCATATGAAACATGTTTCAAATCATTTTCTCAGCAGTCGATGGTTTTCAGTCAAAAACAGGGATCTCAGTGGTTGAAGGGAGCGTTTGGGAAATTCCTAACTCCTATAAGGAAGTTTTTTCTAAGTTCATCTGAAAATGTGATTCTGGGAGTCCAACAGAAAATGCTCCTGATTCACATTACGAACAATTGGCACTCATTCGACTTCTCATGTATTTTTTCGTCAAACATGGAACATCACAATTCTTAACATTATCTCAGAATAACACAAAACATGACTACCATGCTGGTATTTCATAACCTAAGATATAGTACTTTTTAGGGGGTACAACTTGCTTAGGAAGTTTGATCGAAGTGGCACGAAAGATAGGTTAGGAATTTTCGGGTTCACACACAGGTTAGAGGAACACATTTGTTTTCACGCCGATGACATGACCGATTTCTATTCTAATGTTTCTGACGTGAGTGATCCATGTAGAATGAACATGCTTTGATATCCCATTTCATAAGTGAACAGTAAACATTAAAAGAATAAAAAACATCTGATTATACTCTCCATACCTAATTTCCTGAAAATGTGGCAGAAAGAGAGGCTTTTTGGTGTGAGAAAAGGTGCCCGTAGTTCACATGCTAGTAAGTAGACAAACAGAATAAGCGTATTAGAAAAACGGAAAAAACGACGCAAGTTATTAGTTGAGAATGTTCAGAAAGTAGTGTTACTGATGTGGAGAAAAATTCCTCCATCGGTTAAAATGCCACCCCAATAATTTCTTAAAGAACAACAGTAATTCAGAAGGATGCAACTTTG
Organism: Zygogramma bicolorata; assembly: GCA_032362365.1. Classification (NCBI taxonomy): domain Eukaryota; kingdom Metazoa; phylum Arthropoda; class Insecta; order Coleoptera; family Chrysomelidae; genus Zygogramma; species Zygogramma bicolorata. The sequence goes on along the minus strand of JAVJAQ010005123.1, from coordinate 638,549 downwards.
GATTGAATGAATTGTTGATCATTTGTTAACGCAGAGTTGTCGAAAATTACATTGAATGGTCCAATACAATTTTGTGTGAGCATATTGCATGTTACTTAAATGAAAAATAGGGATTCTTTCAACGTTATACAAAAGTAGAATATATGGTGTGGCGATTTTGAACTTTTACATGTTTTTCGAGTAAAATAATTGGAAACGGAGCAAAAGTATTGAAGTAGCATCAAACCAACAGGTTAAATAGTTTTTGGCTTGGTTATTGGGTCACAGCCAAAAATCCAAATAAATTGAATCTCAACTCAATTAAAAAACGAATTCAAAATATAAATGAATACTCACTTGGGCCACTTTCTGATCCCCTTCTTGTAGTTCCAGATGAGTCGCGCCTCTGCCGCGCTACTCTGTTTTTGAGAATGTCGATGCTCAACCCAGCAATGTCGTCCGCTGATATGTCAGAATTTTTATCGCTCTCCATAGAAGTTTTGGAATCGGTGCTCTTGGTCCTCTGTCGCACTAGAGTGAGACTTTGCCTGCTACCTTTGAAATGAATTGGTTTGAAGACATAAGAATCGAGAAATACACAAAGTGTAGGTGTGGATTGGAAATTGCCGTCATTGGCCATCATATCCTCGCACTAAGAGCTCGCGTTATATTTCACGAATAAGTTACCACGTGCCTCAAAATTATGTATATCGAAAATACGGCTATGATTTGATGAACCTCATCTCTTAATATGCTCGCACATCAATGATGACACCTGAGTATTTGTCTCAACATTGATATTTTAAGAGGAATCTATTCGGTTGTTGTAATGCAGTTAGGCTCCTTAATGATAATAATAATAATAATAATAAAGCTTATTCAAAATTCATAAAAAAGAGCATATACATCAATTTGTAAAAAAGGTGAATAAACAGTTCAATTATACCAGCGAAGTTAAAAACTTGTTGCGAGAGATACGAATTACATGTATGTATAATATATTTGATAAATATGTAGAATTCAACAAAAAAATATTGAAAAATTAATTTTCTTAACTGAAGTGAGAGATTTCATGAAATAAATTTCGACGTGATTCTTGAATCCACTCTTTAATCTGTAGTTTGAAAGACTTGACCATTTTTATATGATTTCGAATCAAATCATAGTAGAATGGCAATGAATATTTAAAATTTTTCTGAGACATTGTTGTTTTAACTCTATTTTTCAATGTGATAATATTTTTATTCCTTGTATTATAAATATGATTATTGAAATTTATATTCAATTTGTGTTTATAAATCGTGATGTTATATCTGAATATTTGTCTTATGTCCATTTTATGTGTTTCTATGTACAGATTTTCACTTGGATACAAATGAGACTTATTATATATTATTATCAAAAACCGTTTACGCTCATAAATGTTCTGAGATACTTCAATTTTGATAATAAACTTCGTAATTTCATCAAAAGGAACGCTATGTGTTTGTCCAATGATGTTTATCAATTATAACTAATGATTCTATTTTGTTTTGAACGAGTTAACAGTTAGGTCTGATTAAACTTTTTCTCTGATATACCATCTCGAGTCTGTGGACAGATGTGGATTCAGTACTAACATGGCAGTAGCCACATACGAAAGATTCCATCATTTGTTAAATCATATATATATGTGGCATATTTTAGAGCCTTGGGGCACGCCGCCATTATCTATGACGGAAAAATCGGAACTGTTTTCAGCCACTAAGGGCTGGTTTTACCAACTAGAGACATGCGATTGTCGACATATGTGAATCAGTTGCCACCTGGTTTGATGGTTCACAATATTTTATTGACGATTTGCATTTATGGTCGAACGTAACAGTGGATTGGGCTATAGTTGAGTGCAAGGCCGTACCCAGAAAAAGTTTCCGGGGGGGGTGGGGTTGTGGCACCAGGCGCGGCCTGAGGCCCTCCCAAAAGAATGTTAAAACTAATTATCAAATATCCCATTTTCACGCCATTTCAAGCTCCATTAACAAAAGTTAGGACGACACTAAATAATAAATATATAAATAATAACAACAAAATAATTTTCCCTGTTAATTTGGTGTCTAGGAAAATAGATAGATTGACAATGCAAATAGACTCAACACTGTTTAGTACAATACAGTACAAAATTATGTCTGTAGACAATAACAGTTACATTACGAAACAAAATCCATTTTTCTGTTCCTTTCTCTTGCGAATTCATCGATCACTTTGTCTGTTGAAATTTTATGACTTCTATGAACCACATGAGAGCCAGTCCGCTTAGTCTGTCTTGTCCACACGGATTTCTCAAGTATGTCTTCAATCGCTTGAGAGTGGAGAAGGTCCTCTCAGCAGTTGCAGTGGTCACTGGCAAAGGAGCAAATATTTTCAGAAGGGAGAATATGTTAGGAAAAAGTTCCCTATTACATTGGCTCAATGCCTCAAAGGCACAAGGAGGCTTGTCGAGTTCCATTTGTTTTTCTCAAAACAATTCCCACAGTGAGTACTCACTAGGTACTAGTTCTAGATCAATCATCTTTTCATAAAGTTTCAAAGATTCAACGTCTATTTTCTCTTTCGTTGATCGTTCGTTCAGTTTCGGAGTAAGCCCCCAGTACTGTACTGCCAACATATAAAAACGAATTTTTTTCCGAAAGTAGTCAGAGTCAGTGACTTGCGAAAGCGAATGGCGGTCTTTTTCTGTGCTGCGACCTATCGTGATAGCACCTAACTATATGCTTTACGGCCACTTACGTAATGAAACGCTTCGGTCTACGCCGTTAGCACGCTTCGGTCTACGCCGTTAGCGGCGGATCACGTCCATCCACGAATTTTCCACGTAGGTGAATGGGTTAATAAAATTATAATAAATTTGACAAATCCTTTACGTACATTTTTAACTAGAAATTGGTTTGAACTCTTCTTTATTTACCTATGAAGAAGAAAAAGAACAATTATAACTTGAGTAATGCGTTTGAAAAATAATTTTTTTTTAAATTTCGGGGGGGTTCAACCCCTCTGACCCCCCCCCTCCCCCGGGTACAGCCTTGGTTGAGTGTAAACAACCGTAGTTATTTGGACAAATATGTACACAAATCAAAAAAGTCTAGGGAACACACATACAGGCTACGCTCTCTAGCGTAGCCTGTATGTCGCTCTCTCACATCTCCAGTCTCTCGGTATCTTCTCCACAATCGATTTACCACACTGGCTTCAGGAGAAAGTCCTCCTCAAGACTTTAAGTTTGACCAGCTCCGATTATTCCAACTCTGCTCGTAACTGTTCCTCACGTGTCAAATGTTGTCGCGGCATGTTGTCAATCAGTGACTGAATGAAAGTAACCAGGTATATAGTTGATTTGTATTCTCAAAACGAAATTCGAGAATTTGTCTACTATCCGACAACAAAACTGTTTTGTTTTTATGTCGTATTTTTCTCGGGAGCAACTACCGTATATTGAGATGTTTGTAAATAATATCTGTATACATTTTCAGGAAGACGCCAGGATTTACATGAATTTAAATTTTTTGTTCCCTAGACTTTTGACGAGTCTATAAGGTTGATGAGCTTGTTTTCGGTCGGTTAACAAGTACTCACTTTAAAGTTCACTCGACTAGAGGTGGATAAAACGTCCCTTTGGGTGCGTTCACAAAGAAAGCTGGTTACAAGTACCTATTTTCAGCGCTTGCTCCAAGCGCTTGAGAACTTTGTTGTGTGTACACAACAAACGCTTTCATTTCAAGCTTAGTGTTTTCTCAGCTTTCGTTGAGACGATGTCCTCAAGTGATGAAGAGTTTTTTCTGCTTGAAACTGTCGAATTGAAAATTTGTAGAAGGGAAGTCGGTGTTCATGCAATTAACCGCGGAAGAGGTAGGTTTGGGGAATACCACTATCTATTTCCTCAACTGAAATCGGACAAAGTGATGTTTTTTTCTTATATGAGAATGGAGTTAACCACGTTCAGTTACATCCTCAAGAAAATTGGAAGGGTTTGAGTCAAGTGTTGGGGAAATTGCCATAAGCAACCTATCCATGCCGAAGAACGACCCAAATAGCCCCTGTTCCAAAGATTTGCCATTTTGAATATCTATAAGGTCGATTGTGCATAGGCTGTTGGATTTCTTTAAAAGTAGTTGAACTTTTGTCGTTTTATTTAAATTTGTTGTTTCAATTAGTTTTTATATTCTACATAGTTTTGAATATTGTTCAGATTTGTTTTATTTAGTGGGTAGGTTAGTATTTAGAGTGTGGATACTGTTTTGTTTGGTGAGGTTATGCTAGACTAATTACTCCATTTGTGAGCATGTTCATATAGCTGCGGAATAACCGTGAATTAATAGGACGTTTGTGAGGATTTTGCGCGGATCTGAGCGTATTGACTACTGAACAAAAATGTTAATCGAATAAAAAGTCGGAGATTAGTACCTTTAATAGGATCAGGATGTTATCATTCCTTTTTGAACAGAATATTGTTTTGTTATGAATTAAATAAATATATACGATTTCATTTAAACGATAAAATATACATCATGAAGTTTTCTGAAATATCTTCGAGTTACATTATCTTTTGAAATATTTAGATTTGCACCAAAATTGCATTATTGGTCTCATTCTCGAATATTTTTCAATAATCTAATGATATTCAAGAATCAATAGGCCACCGCAGAATAGACCTGATTGGGAATCTACTAATCGGCTCTCAGCCAAACATCGTAATCGGGTTTTTGGTATAGTTTCTGGAAATCATAAATAATCAAATACTAATCAATATAAATAGCATAAATGACAAATGACATGAAAATCACAGATTCCACTGCTTTCAACCCATTTTCATTGAGCAGTGAAATATTTACAGCATTTGCAGCAAAATCTCTACGGAGCATGCGCACTTGTATTTTACTGCACTTTCAGTAAGAATTCTACTGCTCCATGAAAACGATCTTTGACATCTTGCTTACCGTAAGAAAACTTACCTGCCACCGAAATATTGTCCAACTGTTGCTCCTTGTCGGTCGACTCGTCGTCATCGGCGAACCGATACTCAATGTGCTGCCCGTTATCGAATATGTAAGCGTCCGGCCGCACCTCGGTCAGCGACCTTACTATCGTCTTCTTCCTCTTCGGCTGCACTATCATCTGGCCGATGACGGTGCCGTCTTCGGACAACTCGCTCTGCTCGCTGATGGTGCGCGCGCGCATGCCCTCATGTATGGTGGGCGGGACGAGCACCTCGATCGGCTGTTTCTGTTGGAGGATCATGTGCCGGAGCGCCCCCACCTCGGTTATGAGGTCCTGAAGCTGCTCGGTGTATCTACGCGAGCGGACGTCGACATTCTGGAGGACGGTCGTTTGGAGGTTCTCTTTGGTGTGAATGTCTTCGACTTTCTGGAAGACGAATTTAGTTTCAGTACGTAATGAGATGAAAAGGTAGATGATAGTTTTCCTAGAGTCATCAGTGAAATGCAATTTCGAGAGTATGAAATTGTTGATATTTATTAGTGACTGCAGAGGCTACAGTGCCCCTCTGTGCGCGCTTATGGTACTTCTGAAATTGAGATGCGAAGAAAATCACAGGGGAATTTTCTTCTTACATATCGAGACCTTGCTCATAGGTTTACTTTTTTCATATATCCACCTCTTTTCGCCCATCCCACACGCCAGTAAACTATGGCAATTTTGTTAGAACGGTGGTTACCAAACTGTTACGGTGCTGTTTAATATTCGGGAGTAATTACACATTACACAATTGCAAGTGTGTCCGTCCCTATAATTGAACATCAATTCTTTCATTTGTATCGACGAAAGCAAATGCAGGATTTACTTCTGTGAAGGAACCTGCACTGGCACCGATCGGATATAATTCAATGCCCTTCGTGGTATTAGCCAGGGGAGTAGTTGTTTTCTGCCAGGTGCCAGCCGAAACCTACTGTGTAGGTGATTTGAGACTGGCCTGAACAGATTGTTCGAAACTTGATTTTATGCCGAAGTTCCTCTGCAGGTCGAACCTGATTAGTTCCCCCCACGTCCTATCCAGCAATTTGTAAGCGCTGAATCAAGAAATTCCTTAGCACTGATGCTGAAATGTGTCTGACCACCACCATGTATGTACCACATTTCTTCTCTTAATGAATGGACAAAACTGGCCAATCAGTTTCAAGAAAGTTGCGATGTGGTCGTTCAGAAAGCAAGAACGGTCCTATGAGAAAATCTCCAACTATTCCATCCCATACGGAAAACTATGCTCCTAATGATGTGCCTCCTCGATGGCGTATAGTTTTTTTTTCGCCCATAGATGATTATTATGGAAATTTAGAATGTAATTGCAGGAAAAACTAGCTTTTTCAGTGACGAGTATTTTGTTATTCAAGTTTTTGTTAAAAATCATCGGCGGAAATTTGCACGCAATGGAAAACACGAGGCAGTAGTGCTTAAACCCATTATAAATGATAGGGGCATAGAAAATTATCAACAAGTAATTTGCAAATAAGAAATAGGAAAGCATTATCGCAATTTTCCTAGTACTGGTTTCTGGACGTTCATCAATAATTGTGTTTTAAACAGTTTCCTCTAATTCTGGTGTTCTCACCGTGCGATGTGCCCCTTCGGAACTATTATGTATATTAATAATAATAATAACGATTTATTTCCCAAGAAACATTGTAGGGAGAATTAAACTGATGCCATGCAATAAAAGTAGAATAGAATACAAAAATGAGTAATTGAATCAGATCTTTATATGGCAATAAAAAGAAAAAATATTATGATAATAAATGTTTTTTTTTATTTTTGAAACGAAATTTTCTATATTTCTTCGATGAATTCGGTAGACCATTGTATAGTTTCATTCCGTTGTGGGAAAGAGATTGCTGTCCTATATTTGTTTTAATTTTCATCAATGCGAAATTTTTTGAAAACCTTGTTGAGTGATTGTGTTGATCACTATTCATTTTGCACATCAAATTTGAATGCTTGAATTTATTTTTGACCAGGTGAATAAATGTGCAAATTTTAAACGAGTCTAATGAAGGAATGTCTAAAAGTTTTCTTTGTTTGTATAAATTAGCTGCAGGTTCTTTTCGATCAAGTTTGTAAATACACTTTATAATTATATTCTGTAATGTTTTCAATGATTTCATTACGGTTTTTGGGACTGCCCCCCAAATCGAAATCAAGTATTGAATTTTGGAATATACTTAAGAATAATAAGTTGATTTCAGATATAATAAAGGTAACATATTTCGAATTTTAAAAATTATACCAATAATTGGAGAAATTTGTTTTCTTAATAACTCAATATGTTTGTTCCAAACTGAATGTTCATCAATTAAAATTCCTAAAAATTTCACTATAGGAGAATACATAATATTTTCATAATGGAATCTGATAGAATAAACATATACGAGGATTTTTCAATATTCAAAGTTAGCTTGTGACTCATCGGCCATGATGATATTTCATGGAAGTCATTGAGCATAAAAGTTTTGATTTCTAGGAAATTGTTTTCGGTGTTTACTATTGTAGTATCATCAGCAAACATTTTGATTTCACCATTCAACTTCAAATTAGACAGGGAATTTATATAAACGAAGAAAAGCAATGGACCTAGAACAGATCCCTGAGGAACACCGCATACAACTGTTTCTAGTGAACTATTTTTGTCTCCAATCCAAACAAACTGTTTTCTATTATGAAGATAATTTCGAAACCAACTGATTCCACCACTTTTATTTATTTATTTATTTATTCATTTATTTATTCAATATACAGCTTCCAGACAGAACAGGGTTCCGGTATGAGGAAGTCAAAAAAAAAACATCATAAAATTATGAGCTATAAATAATAAATTGGAGTATAATATTCATTTGATAATTAGGTGAACATCATTATGCAAGCAAATATTTTTTTAGTTCTTTTGAAAAAATATGAATGGATTTGGATAATTTTATTTTTCCTGGTAGTTCATTGAAAGTTATTAATGCTGATGAAATGGGGTTATTTTTTCCTTTATTGGAATGAATCATATTTAAATGAAAGTTATTTGATATTCTGGTATCGTGGCCATGTAAATCATAATTTTTTGACAGTTTTATATTACATTTCTGAAGATTTTTTGTTAATTTATATATATACTTAGATTTTTCGTAATCAATTAGTTGATCCAAAGTCATATTATCTGTTACTTTATATAAATCTGCAGAAGGAGTATCCCACGGTTTTCTGAATATAACCTTTATTGCTTTGTTCATTAAACGATATATTATATTTTTTTGTTTTTTAGAGCATGAAGACCAAACTGTAATGAGGTATCTGATATGAGAAACAATAAAGGCATTATATATTAGAATCTGAACGTTTTTGTTCAAAATGTGAATTCTTCCAATGGCTCCCAGGAATGGAACAATAGATTTTTTTATTTTTTCAATATGATTTTCAAAATTTAATTTTGTGTCAATTAATAAACCTAAATATTTATGGTAAGGAACCTCGGCTATCAGTTCATTATCTATCTTCAAGTTCAATTTTATATTCTTCATGTTTTTTTGTTTGAAAATCATAAAAACAGTTTTTTCCGAATTGACAGTTAGGTTAATGCTGCACGTCCATTTTTCAATAAGATCAATATCATGTTTCAATGAATTTTCCAAAATGTCGATATCTTTCCCAAAGTGAAATAATGTTATATCATCTGCAAAAGAAAAGTGCATTCCACATAAATTGAGTCTTTTAATATTGTCAATATAAATTAAAAAAAGAATTGGAGCCAAAACTGAGCCTTGAGGGACGCCAATTTTAGAAAGTTTCTCATTACTTTTATATTTGTTGATTTGTACGTACTGTTTGCGATTTTGAAAATAGTTTTGCACAATAAACATACCTGCGTCAAGTGCTCGATCCTCTCCGTCGTAATCTTGATCCTCTCCTCGGTGGACTGCTGCAGCTTGTTCTCCTGCTCGGCGAAATACCCTTCTACGCAATCCTCCTCGAAGTCGTACAGCCGCTCCATCTCGTCCTTGTCGAGGAACAGCTTGAGGCCGTTGTCGTAGCTCTCCTCGACGCCCTCCATCTTCCTGCGGAAGTACTTGAACAGCAGGAACAGGTGGCAGAAGAGGATGAACGGCGGAGGCAGCAGCGGCTTCTGCTCGTACTCCATGACGACGGTGAAGCGCTGGAACATCCACACCTGGTGCGCGACGGCGTTCACCTCGTTGAAGATGTTGTTGAAGACGGCGATCAGCAGGTTGATCAGAAGGATGTTGGCGACCAGCAGGTAGATGGACATGATCACCGGAGTGATCCACCTGCCGGTCTGGCAGGGCTCCTGGTCAGGGCCCCCGCATTCTGGGTCGATTTTGTCGGCATATACTTCGCCGTACAACATGAAGTACGGCTCCATGAATACCTGAAATGGCAGTTTATAATTCTAACAGCCACTTTCCCTCCAAAAATTCAGAACCACAGATTACAGAACCTGCCGTTGCCTATCTTAACTCGTATAAACCAAAAACTATTGCGCTACATTCATTGTAGCGGTTGTTGACCAAGACAATACAACAAAATTGAATGAATCACAGAAAATTGTATAGAATGAAAAAGCAAAAAAAAATGCAGAATTCTGTATTATCGACAAGTGGAGGCAGATTTTCCATACTTGGATCGATCGATAGAAATCAACAGTTAAGAAATAACTATCTCACCATCTGAATCACAACACATCTTATGTGCGGGAAGTATTTCAAAAGAATTCACCATTTACAACTTATCTGGAATTTCAAGCGAAATGAGAGCTTTATGCAAGTTCTCTTTCAGTACGTGGCATTGAGAATCTAAAAAATACTCCTCGCGCACAAAATCTGGGTTGAAAATTTGGTTCCGAGAGATATTTTGAGTATGGAAAATCGATTGGTTATTCTTGGAAAAAAACTATTATCTTTCGCGCAATTAGTGGGGAAATATTTGTTACTCATCCACTTCCCGAATCGAATACAGCTCATTACTCACAGAGAACCATTTTATGGAAATGAATTCGAATTTTATGCTCAACTATTCAAAATCACATTGCATGTCAGGTAGACGTCAAAGTCAATCATAGAAGGTTGCAATTGAGATGCCTAAAAACCCTGGTGCATCTACTGATTCGATATTGTTAAGAATTTCTTAGCGAAAATCGATCAACGATTATGATAGCTTCCTAATTTTTTTATAGAGGGCGTTATATTAGCATTGTCAGAAATCTGTCAAGTGTTGGTTTCAGACTGACGTAAGTTTAATGTTATTAGTGTCAATCTTTGTTCGAATTTTTGTTGATAGCACTTTATTCAAAACTATCTGATATTGTTATTTCGTTTTAGATATTGAGATTGAAAATTCTGGGGCATTAAACATTGTGTAAAATCATCTAAAAACTTAGTACTTCAGTGATTTAGCTTACGATGAGATGCTACTGAATAAGATGTATATGGATTTCAATGTTGAAAGATTATTTGGAATAATATGAGAAAAACATTCAATTTATACCTACCTTTCATGTGGTAAATTATCTTTTTTACAGACAATGGGGCCAGAAGATTCATACATTTCTTCTCTTTCTCACAGAGAATCCATACATATTTTCTTTTGTATTTGCCATCAATGATTCAATATAAAAGCCTTCAAATCACATTCATTGAAAGTGATAGAAAAATGGTATCATTTGTAGACATTCATAAATTTTTTTCAACTTGAACGAAAGTTATATACCTTGAATCTTATCAGTGAGAGATTGAAAAAAAGTCATCCGTAGTTTGAACCATTGAACCAAGACACTGTGTCTATCACTTTTAGTATAGTAGCATATAGTATAAAGTATATTTTCTCCGGATTCAAGTCTAGTGTTACTGACGGAAAAACATGAAAAAAAAGCAGTTGGCAGTGACAGATTGTTAACGGTACATTTCCACATTACATACGCATTTTCTGAAATGCATTCGATTGGCTGTCACGGTTGTCAAAATCTCACTAGCTAAATACTAAACAGTACTGCAAAATTAGCTTGCACATTCCTGTCTAGTGGAAATCAAGCTTCATATTATACATGACGGAAGACGGAACGCCATCTACAATAGCGATCTGAAGTTTTTATGATCTCAGAAATCAAGCAATCAGTTTTCGCCAAGTTTATCCCAAAATTATACAGATATAAGTCGATAAACCAGGGTTTCTATACATCTTAGTTGCGATTCAGTATTTTCACCTCCAACTGAAACAAAATAACTGCCATCAGCGCCTTTGGTGGTCAGTGATCCTAAGTTTCCAAATTTTACACGGAAAGGCGGGTGTTGAATTTTCAAATTTATTTCTAAGTTCAGAACCACAGAGTCAACCATCCAAGGTGTTGATGATGGCAAAATCATTTAGACTACAGGTGAAGCTACTGATAAAACATTTAATTTTGTGGATTAATAGACCGGGCGGCAATGACAGAGGTTTTTTGGAACAATTATTTACAGTCTGCCTTTGGAAAGGGAAGTAATTGAAGATAAAACGAATCGAAATCCGCAAAAATACAGGCGCTGCGGGATATTTCATGTGAAACCCATAATTTGCATTCGTTATTTCAACAAGAATTTGGATGGAAGCCTTCTTACAGACTGCTTTACATTTGTTAGGCATAAAAACATCGATCAAAGTACAAAAATCATGAAGATATATACTGTTTTAAATGATACAGGGCGATTTAGAAATTTCCCGAATACTCTTTGGAAGTATACAGTGTTGAAACTTTTTCTAGAGATCAGTTACCCTAATACCAAACTGATATCTTCGCACTCGACGCACGTTTCGCTAACAAAGTTAGCATCTTCAGGAGAAGAAACCTGATATCAATTTATCAATTTTCTTCTCCTGAAAATGCTAACCTTGATAGCGAAACGCGTCGAATGCAAAAATATCAGTTTGGTGTTAGGGTAATTGATCTCTACGAAAAGTTTCAACTTTCACACTAAAGGTTCCAAACTCATCGTTCAGTATAAGCTTTGCAAGTTATGAGTAGTATCTTGATGTAATTATAACAGATGAGGAGTATAACTCGGACATTCTCTATCAATGCATTGAGTGAATCAAACCTCCCAAGTTTCTACCATCTCATTCCTTTTTTTATATTCCTTTTATCCCTTTTCTGTTTCAGGGACTTTGTTCCATATTGCCATCCTGAAATATTCGTAACAATGTCTACCAACAGGGAAATTAAATTTTGTCGTAAATTGTGTTTGAATGTGTTCGTTTTGATCATCCTCGACTCAAAAATTGTACTCGCTTCCTAAAACCCAGTATTTCCAGAAAAATACCCATATTTCTCGAAGCTGATATCTCATTGGCTGGTACCACAGCATACCTAACTATACAGTAACGAAAGAACCAGAACAAAATGTGAGAGCACATGCGCTTACCAGCAGTTCCATGTCAAAACCCACGTGCTTTTATGCAATCACATGTCAGTTTCAGGAAAAAAGATATTTTTCTTGAAATACTGGTTTTAAAGGAGCGACTAAAATTTTTCAGTTAGTTTTCATAAAAACAAACCCATTCAAACACTAATCAATGCAAAATTTCATGTCCCTGATGGGAGTCATTTTCACGAATATTTCCATCGAATGTTAAAAATCCCATATGAAGCGGGACATTTTCGATCAATTACAGCGATAAATTCCCGGCGGGACATTTTCGGGCTGGTAAATACCCGGTAGGTATCGAAAAATACCCGCTCGGTCCGTGTATCTATAGTAACGATTGTTAAAATGTACATTTGTCATCTTATTGACAGGCATAAATACTGAATTTCAAACGTCGTTGTTTCAACTCCAGAAATATTCTACCGAATTACACTCGTGCATCAAAATAAACCTGATAATTTTCCATTCAAGCATGTTGTCAGTAAAAAAACTGCATTCGGTTATTTTCATATTTTGCTAAAAGAGAGAGCCCTTCTTCGGAGTCGGGCTCTTTCGACAAAATATGAAAATAAACTTATGCAGTTTTTAGACAACATGCTTTCATGGAAAATCATCGGTAATTCTGAAGCACTTGTGTAGTTACTACCGAATATTTCAGCTTGTCAACTTGGAACGAAGTCCTCTATTCATATTATCATATACCTATGTCGGTTATCAACGAATCTCAGATTCATGTCATTGCTATGTGTTTGATTTTTAATCATACACCGGGTAAGTCCGAACTAATTGATGATTAAAAACCCAATCATTCATCAATTCTACACATACCTCTTTGACGATTCGCCAGTCAGGTTCGTTATCTGGATACAGAATTGCTTGCCTTGATACACCGAAGCTCATGAGAACAATCAATAATAGTACGACGAAGTATATCATATTCTTGACCATTTTTCCCATCATGGTTACCAAGGGACCTAAAAATAGTATTTTGGATTGGGATTAATTATCAATTGTGAGAAATAATTATATCGATTCTGATTACTCGTGAATAAAATACTATGACCACTTTCATATATTTGTTCATATTATGCTTTATGGAAGGTGGAATAGGTGAAATCGTTACCATCTCATTTTGAGACAAATACTTCAGTAAAGGAAGTACATTTTTTAGTAAAATGAAGGACTAATTCGAGACCACTCAGATCAACTTAACATTTTTTGGAATTTGTCAAAAAAGGTGTCAAGTATCCGAGTAAACAAGTTTTGTTACTGGGCAAAGCTCCAAAATGTTCATAAAACTTATAAATAGAGGGTCCCAATGGATTAACTATGAAAATTTTATGTGATTGATGAGAAAAAAAAGGTTTTTTGGCCATAACTTTTTTTGGCTAATGATAACGAGATGTACCAGGAACCATTTTAAAGCTAAGGTTATCGCCGAAATTTCATGTCATATGCAACATTTGAATTGGATGGGCCAATTTTTTTTTATTTCGCCCGACAAAAAAGAACATTTACCGTTATAAACATAAAATAGGCAATTTTAAACGGACAAATTTGCTTACAGATGAAAAATTATAACAAAAAATTGAAATACAACTATCCTGGAATGAATGCTGAAAAATTTGGCTGTTTAAAATGAATAATGTTCACGCTGCTGGCCAAAAACTGAAAATGTTTTAAAAAATACTCGATTTTACCCAACTTTAGCAGGCCAAAACATAAACAATAATTACCCGATAGGGCCAAAAATGGCTGGACATATTTGAGACGAATTGTCCTGGCTTTTCACCAAAGGATTTTTTTTCCAAGCACCTTAGCCCATATGACGCTAAAAAATTGGCATTAAAAATTAAAAAAAAAATTATTTTGCCCATAACTTTTTTCTTCCTATTTTAAACGGTTCTGGTTGGTCTCAAAATTTTCCCAATTTTGTCATCTTGCAAAACGATAGGAATCATTTTTTTTTGTAACAGTTATATTTTTCGAGATATTTACGCCAGAACGATCCGGTTTCTTCATTTTTCGTTAAGCAATCATTTTTGCCATGGCATATCTCCTTTAATATTGATCGTACAAAAATAAAACTAAAACCACTTTATTTGTCAACTAAAATACTTCATATAAGTAATATATAATTTTTTTTGTAACACTAACAGATTTTCAGTAAATTTAAAAAACTTTAAAAACTTTTAATTTTTTTTTGCAAAAATCACACTTTTACTTGCGCTATTACTCGAAAGTGGTGCATTTTTATGAAAAATTGCAATAAATGTTTTTATGTTAAAAATGATAATTTATCGATTGGTTTCATTATTTTTTTTAACTCCCCCAATGAGTTCCCCCACCCCCCGTGCTTTTTCCCAGTAACGGAAGTTGTTTACTCGGATACTGGGCACCTTTCTTAACAAAATTCAAGTTACTCCAAGTATCTGCAATTGGTCTCGAATTAGTCGAGTCAGTTTTTACTTCCTTTACTGGAGTAAAATTTGGGTTATAGTCATTTCGGGTAAGTGTGAACAATTGCATTTAATGTGCGGCCGATGAACCAATTTCAGCGCTAGGTGGCGTAGATATCAATGATATCATCGTTTGATCTGACTACTTTGAAAGCCACCCTGCATACTGGAATTCAACGGATTCATTCACTATAGTGAGTATAGTTGCTGCTTTCGTTCTGATTCGATGCTCGATGAGTGAACTAGTATTTGAAAATATCAAATTCTGTGTTGAATTGACGGTGAGTATTGATGTTTATACATGTATATGTAGCATTTGGATTCTAGTTTAGTTTATGTTATGAAATATTTTCTGGTGCTAGATTCAAAAGAGTTGGCAAATATCGCTAAAAAACATAAAGCCTCGAATTCAATAACAAACACCACGACAATGCAGTAGAAATGAAAAGGGACATTTACCGAGCAAATGAGCAGAATAATTCTGAAATATGGAAAAATAAATTCTCTACGCCAGAAACCGAAGACTCAGATGTTCTAGTGAACCAAAACATGTAGGTTTCGAAAAAAATTGTGATAATTCTGGTTGACACATTACAATAATAAAATAACTTTCTAAGCAGACATTAGCGTGTGACGATTACTTTATTTTGGGATTTTTGAAACAGCGCTAGAAATGACAAAGAATTTGCTCACGTTTTACTCAAGAGAAACGCCTATATCATTTGGGGCTGCTCATTTTTGATTTAATTACCAATTATTTGATCCATTGATACGTTTATGTCACTGGCTATATTATAAATGCATAGTGTAGTCTCTGTTGTGTAGCGGTTAGCACGTTCGCCTTTCGAGCGGAAGACGAGGGTTCAAATCCCACATTAAAAGGTAAGGCCTCGTTGATCCATTGCTTGCACAAGTTTCAAATTAATTCTGAGGGTTGACGTTGGTTAACAGAATTAACAATTTTAGTTAATGGATCATACTATGGGTCTCGAACAATAAATAGTTTTTTCGGTAATACTTCGGTCGCTATAAGCACCTTTTTTTTTTTCATTTTTTTGTGGAAATTACGTAATTCGGTCTCCTCTACAAAAAATTTTCGTCGGTCTCCTATATTTTCGGAGATACAGGTCCATTTTGTTGTAAAACTGAATTCGTCCTTCTGATCAAACACCACTCACTCTCTTATTCACACGATTACAACATTTCAAGGCAGAAAAAAAAAATATTTTTTTAACAAATCCAACTTTCTCCAAAAGTCAACATTAATACATTCATTTCTCAACAATAACAATGAGAGCGGCAACACTGCAAATACATCACTTTCGACTGTTATTGCACTGTGACATTACAACAAATTGGTTATGGTTTGAAAATAAATGCAGTTTTCGAAAAACTAATTGTTTTTTATGCTTAAAAATGTTGATAACGAGTAAATAAGAGAGTGTGTGGTGTTTGATCAGAAGAAGGACGAATTTTGTGTGTTCAAACAACAGAAATTTGATGTGAAAAATTGTGAAGTTTTACAACAAAATGGACCTGTATCTCCGAAAATACACGAGACCGCCGAAAATTCCATTCGGATTTTTTGTAGAGGAGACCGAATTACATAAGTTCCACAAAAAAAATCAAAAAAAGGTGCTCATAGCGACCAAAGCATTACCGATGCAACAACTCATTCACAAAAGAACCCACGACCGCAATCAGAATAGTGAAAAGGACATTACAACTTATCCGTTCTCACCTGTATATATTAAACTGTAACTCTTGAAAATGAATGAATTGCTGCGTTATTTTAGATACATACCTATTTCAATTTGAATCACTTCTGTCACTGAAACAATATTTCTTATGGGTCGGGGTTGAGACAAGGGTCATATGAAAATGATCAAAACCGAAACAAAGCTTCAACAACAAACAGTCGTTCAGTACTATAACTCAGTGTTTGTGGGCCAAAAAAAATTCTGAAAATAATCAACCCATGATCTATCGCTATAGCGATATGGAGTATTCTGAGCTGGTAGTCATAAAAAGATCTGGCTTAAATCTAGAAATATTAGCTATTTTTCCGGAAAGAGCAACATATTCAGATCTAATCTATTATCATAATGTAGTTTCATTTTATTTCATAATTATGATACTGCCTTGATCATAAGTCATCGTACCTACTAATAAGATAAGACTAATGAAGCGGAGTGTTTGATTGTTAGAGTTTGAAACATTTGTCTATCCTCACCTAGATATTTGTTGACGCTGAGAATATTCAAGATGCGCAGGTACCAGTAAATGCAGTTCACGCAGTATATCACTCGTCCGACTCCGAACATTTCCTCGCGCAGTCTGAGAGACATGCCGACGAGGAACATGAACACTGCAGCCATATCGCAGGGATTCCACATGTTCCAGGACCAAACGGCGAACTTTTGGGATACACCCACCGGCTCGGAGGAGAATAACTCGCGTAACTTTTCACAGCCAAGCGATACTATGAACGCTATCGACACCAGTTCTTGCCAAGACGGTATCTGATGCATTTTTACGAGTACTGTGTAGCTGTACAGAACCAAAAATACTATGTAGGCGATCTGAAAACGACAAATTCTCTGTAATTTTTTAACTTTCAACGTATGAACGAGGACTTTCTGAGGGAAATGATACTTGAAATCGATGTTTATCAAATAATGTCCCTGTACTGAGTTTTATTTCATATAATACCTAATCGACTTTTATTTCCAAACATTCATGAAAGGTGTTGTAGAAACTTTTTACCCAAATACTTTTTTTGATACATTTCAAAATTGAAACTCGTTGGTAAGTCCAAATCATTCCCAGATGATACGATCATAATTTATTTAGCAGATGATTCAACCAAATTATAAGAATTTGTGAAAAACGATCTAGAAATAGTTTCATTGTGGCTAAAACAGCATAAATTATCGTTGAACTATAGCAAATATTCATAAATCTTCATTTCCAAACGAAGCAGAAAATACTTAAATATTCCTCTAATTTTCGAAAATACAAGAATCGGTACAAACCTGTTATTGAAATGTTCTCATTATATTATACAGGGGTGCGCAAAAGTCCGGAATAAAATTAATATCTGTTTAACCAGTAAAAAAATCGCTGAAACACGTCCATTGATTTCGAAGTGTACGCATTTTTTGGAAATAAAATGAAAAATTTTTTTCGACCCCTTATGGGGTATGGGCTCATTAAAAAGCTCGTAAAAAATGGAATCTGACCATACCCTTTTTTTACCCATGTGGTTACAACGAAAAGAGAAAAAACTCTTTATTTCATTTCAATCAGAAATGCCACAATTTTAAAACTGAGCCAAACAAAATATTTCTTATCAGGGCATTAAATTGGGTACAAAAAATGCAACAACTTTTTTCTCTTTTTGAAGTACACTGGTCAACAATTGCTTGGGATGGAACTAATTTTATGTGTTAGTTTTTTGTGAAAAAATAAATTCCAAAGAATGTTGATGCTAAATTACGTTATCAGTTTTACACATAAATCAATAAAATTTGTTGTGGTGCCTGCCCAAGTTGGTCTGTTCTTGAAATTTGTCCTTAGCAATTGTTGAGCAGTGTACATCATCATATGCTGAATGCCACATATTTGTTTTTTGCAACGTTGATTCACCCGTAGTAACCACATGGGTAGAAATAAAGAAAGGGGTATGGTCAGATTCCATTTTTTACGAGCAAGGGGTTGAAAAAAAAAATTCATTTTGTTGCCAAAAAATGCGTACACTTTGAAATCAATTGACGTGTTTCAGCGATTTTTTTTACTGGTTACTGGTTAAACAGATATTTATTTTATTCCGGACTTTTGCGCACCCCTGTGTAGATAAGAAATTATCATGGAAAAAGCATTCTGAAAAATTTACGTGAAAATTTTTTCCCTATAATTGGTGTATTATTTGAAATTAAAAATTTCGTACAACTTGAATATTTACTAAATATTTTTTTGGTATTTGTTTGGAGAACTGCTAACGAAACGTTTATGAGACCAATTTGAAAGTTGCAAAACAAAACAAAGATTTAATCATTCACTTGTGTTTAAGTTGTATAATTATTGAAGTTTTGAACTTACATTTTTAAATAAGTATATCAATGTGAGTGTATATATCCCTGTCATAAACTACTGTAGTTATTTCAGTTTGATTTGAATACGTTCGTCAATACCCTTTAGAGTAGTATTTCCATAGTTTTATTCTGTGTATTTCATTTCTGAGCTGATACCGACAGTAGGTAACTGTCATGGTAAATATCTCTCGTCCATTACAATAATTTTTGAAAAATTGGTGTTTTTGAAGATGTTGATCAAATAATTGAAATAGTGTATTATAAAAGCCCCCACCCTATTAATATCTAATATCAAAAATAGGTACTTACAGAATTCGACCAAAATTTTGTAATAGGTGCAGTATAAAATTCGTACAGTTTCTTTTTTATCTTCAATTCCTTGCCTTTATTGTCTTGCGGGTGAAATTTTAATTCGTCCAAATCGGACAGAATTTTTCCGTTCTCTTGTACGATAGTGTCTCTTGTAATGAAATTTTCTGTGAGGAGTGCCTGAAAGGAAAACCATTACAATACACCTGGACATTGGCGAGCGAAAACAGAAAGAGATCGATTAAACAAAATGTAGGGGTTACGGAGACGAGTCAAGCTAGGAAGCGAAAGATTTGAATGAAGGTATATACAAAAAATTAGATTCTCAGACTTCGATATATAATGATGATTGAAGGAGTATATGATATGTGAGTTAGTTATTTCAGCTCTGTTGGGTCTATTATCAGACCCTAAAAAGTTCAAGGGGATTACTATTTTTACTTTTTGATACTTGCCTCAATAGTCATTTTTTGGCAAAATGATTGAAAATCGCAATGAAGCTATATGCTGGATAAAGTTTTTATGATTTCAACAGAATATTTCAAAAATCGATAGAAATAGATTGGAAAATATTCGTATACACATAGAAAATTCACATCTTCCCACAGTTAAATTGAATAATAATAATTGAATTAAATATTATACGAAGGCAAGATGTATAGAAATGTTTTATACTAGTCGGTAAATGGAGTACAATTCAAAACCGGTGAAGTATTCAGCAAATGATGAAGAAAACAGATACTCCAGTAAAGGAAGTAAATTTTTTGGTAAAATGAAGGACTTATTCGAGACCACTCAGATCAACTTAAATTTTTTTGGAATTTGTCAAAAAAGGTGTCAAGTATCCGAGTAAACAAGTTAGGTTACTGGGCAAAGCTCCAAAACGCTGTAAAACTTGGCCAAACTGTTTTTTGGCCCAAAGTTAATAAATATTTAATATCTCGGGCATTATTGAATGAATTTTCGTGAAAATAGGTACCGGGGGGTTTTTGGGTCACTGATTAAGATTTTAATGTCAGAGATTTCTGAAACACCCTGTAAACCGTAAAAACTACCCTTTTTTAGGGTTGTTTTTTTAGAGTCGGGATTTGAAATTTGACAGCAGAATTTAATTGGCTTATCATCTAAACATACAGTACTGCACGAAAAATGTTCATAAAACTTATGAATAGAGGGTCCCAATGGACTGACTATAAAAATTTTATGTGATTGATGAAAAAAAAAAAGGTTTTTTGGCCATAACTTTTTTTTGGCTAATGATAACGAGATGTACCAGGAACCATTTTAAAGCTAAGGTTATCGCCGAAATTTCATGTCATATGCAACATTTGAATTGGATGGGCCAATTTTTTTTTATTTCGCCCGACAAAAAAGAGCATTTACCGTTATAAACATAAAATAGGCAATTTTAAACGAACAAATTTGCTTACAGATGAAAAATTATAACAAAAAATTGAAATACAACTATCCTGGAATGAATGCTGAAAAATTTGGGTGTTTAAAATAAATAATGTTCATGCTGCTGGTCAAAAACTGAAAATGTTTTAAAAATACACGATTTTACCCAACTTTAGCAATAAACAATAATTACCCGATCAAAAATGGCTGGACATATTTAGGACGAAGTGTTCTGACTTTTCACCAGAGGATTTTTTTTTCCAAGCACCTTAGCCCTTATGGCGCTAAAAAATTGGCATTAAAAATTTTAGAAAAAAAAATATCTTGCCCATAATTTTTTTCCTCTTATTTCAAACGGTTCTGGTTAGTCTCAAAATTTTCCCGATTTTGTCATCTTGCAAAATGATAGGAATCATTTTTTTCGTAAAAGTTACATTTTTCGAGATATTTACGCCAGAACGATCATGTTTCTTAATTTTTCGTTAAGCAACCATTTTTGCCATGTCATATCTCCTTTAATATTAATCGTACAAAAATAAAGCAAAAACCACTTTATTTGTCAACTAAAATACTTCAAATAAGTAATATATAATTTTTTTTGTAATACTAACAGATTTTCAGTAAATTTAAAAAAAATTTAAAAACTCAATTTTTTTTGCAAAAATCACACTTTTCTTTGCGCTATTACTCGAAAGGGGTGCATTTTTATGAAAAATTGCAATCAATGTTTTCATGTAAAATAATGATAATTTATCGATTGGTTTAATTATTATTTTTTTAAACCCCCCCCAATGAGTTCCACCCCCCACCCCCGCGCTTTTTCCCAGTAACGGAGGTTGTTTACTCGGATACTGGGCACCTTTCTTAACAAAATTCAAGTTACTCCAAGTATATCTATCCAATTGGTCTCGAATTAGTCCAGCCAGTTTTTACTTCCTTTACTGGAGTAAGATGTTAGTATCCCCCGAGGAAAATGATAACTTTTTTGAATCCAGTTTGCTCTGAATTCTAGAAAATTGTTATTCAATGTCAGTATGGCATTGGCATTTCCCGTTAATGGTCTGACATCGTCATATCTACGGGCAGAGCATTAGGAAAGAACTTTTTTTACCAGCACTGTAGATATTTAGGTTCTTCGAAGAAACGTTCCTGTTTTATCATTATACAAATCTCAGTCTGAAAATCTGTTCGTGATGGAAACAAAAAGCACGGCGTTCGAGAGGTGACATCGAGAATGTACAGATAGAACAACATTCAAACAAACATCTTGTCAAGCTTTTGCTACCTTTACACCCTGTGGCTTTGGCGTTTTGCTCCGAATACTCAAACTTCTAGTTTGCTTCTAAAAGAACACAAATCAGCTTTAGTATTGTTCGGATTGATTCCTTAGGACATATAGGAAAAGAAATAGCTGTATTATGGAAGAAGAATATAAAATGTCAAGCAAGCAAAGTTTTCAGAAAGCAATAAAAAGTATTCCATTGGTGTGAATATATTTTTGAAGTCTCTTCATCAGTTTTTGAAAGCAAAGAAACGAAGAAATGTAAGGTTTTTTTCGAGGCAAAATATTCTGCGTTTTCTACGAGCATACTCAGAATTTTAGGCTATATACAATCGACATAATACTGCGTCAGAAGTATATTACTATTTTATGCGATTTCGAATAGAAGCACTGCCATATGAGCAGAGAAAATTGTTCATAGTGGAGAATTGAAAATTAAAATCTATTGAAAGCACCTGTGGAAAATATCAAAATTGAACCCAATACAGATAATTCAGATAATAACTTCACCGAATATTTCCATCGTATGTTAAAAACCCATATGAAGCAGGGCATTTTCTGGCTGGTAAACAGTGGCGGATCCAGGATCAGGTCAAGGGGGGGGTCTTTAACTCAAATTTTATATATATATATATATATATACATACACACTACTCATCACAAATGTAACAAGTCTAATTTTTCAAATACTGCGCCAAAAAGGATCCAATGGCAGCACTGTCAGAAATTTCTCGAACTTTTCCTCGATAAGCCTGACAAGTGTCAATTTTCATTGAAGTGTCATCGAGAAAAATTGCAATTTGAGTTAAAAAAAAAGCATTTTATTTTGAACCTACAACATAAAGAGGACTCTATTTTCATATTTTACTCGGCTTGATCCAGCGTCTGAATCGACTGAACCAGAAAAAAAAGGAAAGAACAATCGGTGAGTCCAAAAATTTCAAGCGAAATTTGTTTGTTTGTTTGGGTAACATTCAATCCAGATCTTGTTTGTACTATTTTTAATTCTTGAGAATTATTTTTTTAGGAATTGGAGGGTTATTGAATTGAAAAAATCGATGAAATTGGTTGTTGAAAAATGAAAATTTAGTAATGTTTAAATGTAGCCTGCTCTTTAGTTTTCAATGGAATGTAATAATGATTATTGAAGCTCTTTAATTTCGAAGCCAAAAAATGTATTCTATTTTATTTTTTTGTCTTGCACAGGTGATATTTCTTCGTTCCCTAACAAAATTTGGAATTCAGGAGGGGGGGTCTCCGGACCCGAAACCCCCCCCCTCCGTGGATCCGCCACTGCTGGTAAATACCCGGTAGGTATCGAAAAATATCCGCTCGGTCCGTGTATCTATAGTAACGATTGTTAAAATGTACATTTGTCATCTTGTCATCTTGATAAATACTGAATTTTAAACGGTTCGGTTATTTTCATATTTTGCTAAAAGAGCAACAAAATATGAAAATAAACTCATGCAGTTTTTACACAACATACTTTCATGGAAAATTATCGGTAATTTTGAAGCACTTGTGTAATTACTCCCGATAAACTACTTAATAAATCTATATGTTTTTGGCTTACTAAGCATGTGATACTAAATACTAAGTTTAGCCATACAAGCCACTAAAACCATTTTCATTCCGAAAAATAATGAAAATTTTGATACTAGTAACTGATGAACTATTTTTTTGGCTTTTAGTGGGAATAATAATGGAGACATAAAAAACTTCTCTCAAAGAAGTAACATAAAAAAATAACAAATACTAGTTGATAGGTAGGTACGTGTATATTTTTCATATACTTTGAAGAATTATATCAAGGAGTATTTCTTCTTTTTTTCGATGCATTATGCCATAGGTGTTTTGTATTTTTCCATTTTCACAATTCGAAGAAGCGAAACCCACAAAAAAAATTTCTCAAAACTTCATTCTCTTCACAAAAATAATAATTTTTCTTGATAGTAACCGATGTTTCGCAGGGGGGCTCATAAAAATGTTGGAGCTGCTAAAGTTCACAAATTTCACTCCAAGCGATATTTTCAACACTTTTTTTTCAAATGTCGATACATTTAAATTGATAGGTGAATTTTTTTTCATCTGAATGAACCAAATAAGAAGGACTGCGTCAGTTTTCGTAGTTACACAGCTTGAAATATACTACACCGGGCGATAACGTGGATTTATTCAACAGATTTGTCTCAGCTTTAAGTCATATAATATGCGTTTGATGAATGTATCAACTTCGGTAATGTTGAGATCAGCGTTCTTGAGGTAATTGAGAGAGTCAACTTTATACCCTTCAAGTTTTCATCTGGTCCAGATACTGTTCCATCAGTGTTCTTGAAGCATTGTATTAATACTTTAGCAACTCCTCTTACTCAACTTTTTAATATATCACTTAGCTCCGGTATTTTCCCAGATTTCTGGAAACAAAGCTTTCTTGAACCTATACATGAATCAGGGGCAGAAGATGATATCAATAATTACAGAGCTGTTTGCACCCAATCAGAAATACCCAAACTTTTTGACTTTTTAGTTAATAGGCATATGACTTGGCAAAGGAAAAGTCTAATATCTCCACAGCAACATGGATTTGTTGCTAATAAATCAACTGTGTCGAACCTACTCGTTCATGGAAATTACATTTTGAGTGCTATGGAGAGGAGATTACAGGTGGACTCTATCTATACAGACTCTTCTGAAGCATTTGATAGGGTCAACCAAGATTTGCTCATAGTTCCATAGTTTTTTATCTGGTAGAAGCCATATGGTAAAAACAGGAGGCTGTGTATCATTCACAATTCCTGTACCTTCGGGTGTTCCTCAGGGTTCCCATTGTGGACCTTTGTTATTCAACCTATTTATTAATGACCTAGTTACAATTATAAAACATAGTAAGGTTCTCATTTTCGCTGATGACGTTCAAATATTCAAATCAATTTCTTCTACAAACGATGCCTCGCTTTTGCGAGAAGATTTGTCACAATTTTATAGCTGGTGTAGTATGAATTACATGGACTTAAATATATCCAAATGTTACTGCTAGATATTTTCTAGAATTAAACACCCTGTTCTACATGACTACAGTATCAACAATATACCAATTAATAGGAAAAGAGTGATGAAGGACCTAGGTATTATGTTTGTTCGTGAATTGAACTTCATATCTCATAATGAGTATATCATAGGTAAATCACTCAAAATGTTAGGCTTCATTAATAGATCTTGTAAGGATTTCAGTTTGAACAGTCTCAAGTTATTACATTGTTCATTAGTTAGATCATTGTTGGAGTACGCTTCAATAATCTGGTGCCCATACTATGAGATACACAAAAACCAAATTGAAGCTGTACAAAATACTTTCCTCATGATTTGTGCATACAAACTAGGTCTAAGAAGAGGAGAATGTGCATACAACAACATTAGAGATCAAGTGAATCTATTATTTTTGGAGAATAGAAGAATCATTTTATCTAAAATGATTCTTCTATTCTATTCTAAAAACATACATCTAGATGTATGTTTTTTAAACAAAATTTTATCTGGCAACATCAACTGCGAGGAGATTTTACCTTTAATCAATTTGAATGTCAACAGACAGACCAGAGTCAGTAACGAAATATTCAAAATACCGTTTCATCCCACAAATTATGTTTTTTTCTCTCCTATAACCCGAATGCTCAGAAATGGAAATAAGTATCAACAGGTTGATATCTTTAGCAGCTCCACAAATACCATTAAAATTGAACTGAGTCGCATTTTTTCCTGAAACACTTCCTTTCATTGTTTTGTAGTATTATTTCATTATATGGTTTTGTACTTTATATTATATTTACCACTTTATTGTATTATCGTTATATTGTAGTGTATTCTATATTATTGTTATGTATTATGTATTTATCTTTAGTTAGCTTTAAGATTTCACAATTTTTTTTTCTTAAAACAAATTGTAATTGGGACTACCCGTTGAATAAATAAATAAATAAATTATAGTTTCCTTGAGAACATAATCCACCTGACGGGACCTTCCAAATGATATGTCAAGGTCCACTTGTTTCAAAAGTGAGGGTGTATTTATAATTATTAAATATTTTTGTGTATTTATAATCATAAATATTTTTGGATTGGTTGAACTACAATGTCGAAATTTGATGCACGAAGTAAAAAAATTCCTTGTTTTTTATTTTGTGTGAGATGAAAATGTGTTCAGAAAATAATCAATTGTTTGACATAACATAAGTTATATATGAACAGTGTGGGTAGAAGATAGTAAGAGACCTTGAGAGTGCATTCAGATCAGTGAATAGTGTGTACATTGAGTGGAAGATTGTGAAACGTGAATTGTTTGTGCTGAAAGGAGAGCACCCACAACCTTCTTCGGTAAAAATGCTGAAAGGAGTCGTTGAAAAGTGTGCGAGAAACGTGTCAATAGTGCGTAAGTGGAAATATCCATCAAAGTATCTTACTTTCGGATAAAACTCTATGTAACAACGTTTTAGAACCACTTTATGCTAAAAGAAAAATCCCAGCAATAAAATCGACTACTTGTTAGCGTTAGTATCAACTTGCCAGAGTTTTGTTCGCCTTGACGTGATAGGCACTTACTTCGCCGTCTTGATTTTTTTCAGAGTCGGATTTGTCGTCGTCTTCGTTTTCGAGTTCCATGTGCTCTTCAGTCGTTTGCGGCATCAACTGCAACTCCTCTTTCGATTTGAATTCCAATTTCAGAATGTACGGCATGAAAAGCAGTCCTAGTATAACCTGAAAATGGATATTCATATGAAAACAATTCTGTTATGAAAAAAATTATTTTATTTTGAGGCATAAAATTGAGATTTTTATTTTCAGATATTTTGATGAAATGTGTTCAGAATTTGGTGGATAAACTCACACGGCAGATTCCTCTTGTGAAAAATATGAACTTTCTTTGGGTGCGTTAATTTTTGTCTAGTAGCATGTTAACAATAGTAAATTTTTTACCAGACAGGAAAAGCCTAACATTTCTGGAAATTGAAAGATAAAGAAAACTGTTGAAATTTCGAAACGGAGGACTGAAATTGACCTTCATTTTGTTGGAGCAATTTTGAATACTTTCAGTGCAAAACCTGATTTGTTGAAACCTTTTCGAAAAAAAAAAGGTACACAATGGGTGGAGCGAATGAAATTGAGCATAAGTTCCAACTATATATCCGTCCCCATATCTCAACAACACGGATAAGTTTGTCAAAAAAAAATCTGGTACGAGCATTTGCTCAAATATTATTCATTCTACTCAAAAGAAACAACTCGAAAAACTCAACGGCAGTCAAATTTTTTTTATTTGCATTGGAGAAAAATCAGATATCCAAGATTAAGGTAATTCATTTTTAACGATTTTCACGTTTTAATAACCTCTAATTCGATTCGGCATGTACTGGTAAAAATGGAGCTGCCGTTCTGGACTCCAAATACATTATTTGGCTATTTACATTGTGAAGAACTAAATTTATTTATATGATTTTTTACAATTTTTAAGATGAAATATGTCGCAGCAAACTATGTTGTCGACTTTAATGGGGGTATGTGAAAGAAGCTACTTCTATTGATACCTTAATATTTGTGTTTTTTCTTGTGCGTAGTCCTCCCATCCACAAATCGGCAAGGATTATTTGTGAACATGGGTGTGCCAATAAAGCCCTGTGATTAGCCGTCACAGCTAGACTGAGACACGTATGCCCTGACCAATTTTGCAGTTCGCATGTCAGGAGTTGTTGCGTTTGGTCGTCGTCCTGTCTATAACAATAATCTAATACTTCCAAAGCTGAAAATGTTCACATTGTAAAGACGAATAACCAGTACTCCAAGTACTAACCGATGTTTTCGAATTCTTTTCCATACCCTCTCAATTCTTCATAAACTTCAGTTTCCATATCATCTTCAGCCGCTTCGTGTGCCATTGCTTTATATAGTTTACAGGCGACCAAGGCTTTAGCAAGAGCTTCTTCCCCATGTTGCCACATCAACAATGCCATTTTATGTCTCTTCATCAAAACCGCCCAAATCTGAAGAAACATAATATGCATTCTATTTATCAGAAACCATGGAAGATGTTCACAAAAATTGCGTTATATACAGAACAAATGCGGATGAGTATATATCACAAAACAGACTTTTATACTCTACGTCTTTAATAAGCTTTGAAGATGATGATAATTTGAATGAATATAACTATGGCGAATCAGTACATCAAAACTTACAAGTAACTCATTAAAAGGATAATCGAACAGACAAGGGCTTGCACTCCCAGGTATACATCCTGGTATTAGGCCCAAGGCTCCCAAATTTCTACCAGAAGTGTGTGCCATACTGTGTCCTTTGTTCATGATTTTTGCGTAAATAGGTCTAAATTTTCTTCTTGTATACAGAGCCCTGAAAAAAATAAAACTATCAGCAAGGGGGTGTATATTGAGATGGCCAAGAAATAGTAACTAGCATCAAAACAGATGAAAGTTTCTATTCCAAGCAGTTCAGAGCCCAGATTCTATTTCACGAATCGAATTAAAAAGTTCGAGTCGGCCATCTTCATTCCATAAGACATTCAAGGAATCATTATGACCCAGATCAATACAACATCACGATTTAAAACGCCATGGTTTATGAACGAACTATTGTCTTTTATGAAGATTCCACTATCTTATTTTAGAACTCCTCACTTGAATATAATCGATACTTTCGCTTAATTCCCTTACTTTAATCTTACTACCACCGTCACCAAAAACTATGCTTGATTCAGTTTCAGGTATTGATGTTTCATTCGCACATTTTCCATTTTTTTAGACAAAATTTGTTTCACTCAGAAACCTTCACCAAGAATATATTCTCATTGGTTTGTAGAATCTTGTTGGTAGGAAATGTGCAGTTCCATCACTTCTAAATCCTTAGGAGTAGAAAATGGCCAAGATGTCTGGCCAACAAGGGCGGCAAGAGAAAAGTGGGATTTCGTGAGGTTGAGTGAGAACCAGGACTCTGTAAAACTAAATGAAACCTCTTAAAATAAGTCCAGACTCCCTTAATGTAACCAGTACCGGCCGACCTCTTTCATTTCCTTCTTTACCACGCTTGTCATACGAGTATCTGAAGTAGCACTGAAACAGTCATAGCGTCGGGTTATGACGATGGATGTATGCTGAGATATATTAATAGCAATTTTTTCACATGCAGAATCACCCAAGAGGAAAGCCATGTGATGTTCGAAGAACACCGTGTGAATCAAGGGACAGGAGTCATTGAATAATCAGTGAAGATGAGTGAGCCTCTGAAGAAGCTAGCCACTCGCGGTAGCGAAACGTCAAGAAGAAATTCCAAAGTTTGACGGCCTCCAACCCGAAGAAAATTAGTAGTACTGAAAACCTCGGCCGCGAGAGCCTTAACCATTTTGCCATGGGTGAATATCAGATAAGGATAAATAGGCTTTCTTTGAGAAGAGTCATGCCAGGATTTTCCCCATATCAAATTCCACAAAGTTGATGTCAGCCCATTCTATTCTTTTCGCCAATTCATCGTTAATACTATTGACGCTGATGCCTCGCTGAATTTTTATTTCACGTTCTGATATGGGGACTCTGGAAGAGCAACTAGTATGAAGAGTACCGTCGTCCGCAAAACGATGAACTGAACAAGATGTTTTCCCAAATTATCTTTCGAACAATTCGTTCAGGCCAGCCTCAAACTAATTGTTCGAAAGATAATTTGATTTAACGCCAGTCTTCAAGTATGCCCATCGACTATGTTGAATGTTTTTACGATGTTTTCCCTAGCAAATCATTGATATGAAGCAGAAACACATTGGGTGCCAAAACCGAACTCTGTGGAACACCTGCTTTTATTGAGAAACATATAAAGAGACCTATCAGACAAGAAAGCACACAATTGA
The DNA here is from genome assembly GCA_032362365.1 of Zygogramma bicolorata. Classification (NCBI taxonomy): domain Eukaryota; kingdom Metazoa; phylum Arthropoda; class Insecta; order Coleoptera; family Chrysomelidae; genus Zygogramma; species Zygogramma bicolorata. Next base: position 608,682 of record JAVJAQ010005123.1, on the reverse strand, counting down.
GGAGGTTAACCATAAGACGGCGGTTTAGAAAGGAGACCCAAACTCGATCAAAAGCTTGGTCTTCGGTTCCTTCTGGTAAGCCTTGGATTCTGGATAAGATGGATAATTCTTAATGAATAGGTTCATTTCAATATAGCCACAAGAGCTCACCACTCATTGGTCTCTATGAAGGCTATATATTGGGACGATTTGAGCTCGTCGAGAGATATAAAAGAAGGTGCGACCTCTTCTGGGTTCACCATAACTTCGATTAAGAGATCATATTTCATTTATTTTGATTTATTCATCCAACAGCTTCATCAACGTCAATGATGGAATGAAATAACTGCGTATCCGAGAAGTTACTTTTTCATTCTCGTCGATAAAGCTTTCGTACGATCGAGGCGTTTTAGTCTACAGCGTCAAGTGCTTTCAACTAAGATGCCTAGGAAACCCTGGTGTATCTACTTATACCTGAATAATTTTAGGATAAACTTGGCGAAAACCGATTGCTTGATTTCTGAGATCGCAAAAGCTTCAGATCGCTATTGTAGATGGCGATCAGTCGTATACCATATGAAGCTTAATTTTCAGTAGAGAGGAATATGCAACCGAATATTCTACCACTGTTTATTATTTGCCTACTGAGATTCTGACAGCCCTGACAGCCAATCAAATGCGTTTCAGAAAACATGCATGTAACGTGGAAACCTACCGTTAACAACCTGTCAATACTGTCAGTGTCACCTGCTACCTCTACAACTACTACAAGTTTTTAGCGTGTTTATATCAGTTTGTAAGACTAGACTTTGATTCCGAGAAAATTTACTTTGCCCATTCACCTGAGAATGTACGACAAAGTTCATGCTAGTGTATTGAAAGTGATAGACTGTCTTGGAATTGGGGATACACACATCAGTTATGCAACGGTTCAAAATACGTATCACATCGATATTTCCTTTATTTACACAAAACTTCGCTTTCAATATCTCATTGATAAGAGCTACAGATGTTTCCTCCTCGATATAAGACTTTCGCTCAAACTGAAACGATTAAAATTAGCTACAACGCTACATTCATGTTATTATTTCGGGACGATTTGTTTTGTACTTACCTCATGTACTGAATAAAGAAGAATATTTGGATCCCCAGATTTTTAGTGACCACACAAAATACGAAATATTCTACACATCGTGAAAAAGTACTTGTAATAACTTCAAAACTTATTCTACTTATATAGACTTTCAAACACTGTTGAATGCGAAGAAATAATTTCAGAGTTTTCATTGACAACAATAAACCTCAAAGTTACGTCAATCTGACAAAATCGACTTTTGACAGATTTTCGAAAATGCTCATATAACGCCCCCTACACAAAAATTAGAAAGCTTTTGTAATCGTCGATTGTTTTTCGCCAAGAAATTCTAAACAATATCGAATCACTAGATACACCAGGGTTTCCTAGTCATCTTACTTTCAACCATACAATATCGCCTGAGAGCAAGATCTCTAAAGCGAATTCCATCTTCAATGTAGCAGACAAAGAGAGGTTAAGAAGGATAGAGTAATTCAAGTATAGAATTATCATTCTGTCCTTCATAATATCACTCCAATGTGCAAATCCTTTCTCTCTCTAATGTATTCGGCATCGTGTCATATGGAAAACTGTCCAAAAGGCCAGTCCATTAGTTCTAATGTCTATGGCAAACAGCAACACGTCTATGCATCTTGAAAAAAACTCACCTATAAGCCCCTCCCATCAACTTGTTGATAACCAATCCGATATCGTGCAGCGTGTAGACGTACCCGGCCGGAATGTGCGGCCTCACGTCCCGCAGAATGTACCCCAAAGTGTTGCTGGGGCCTTGCTTGGTGTTGTACAGATTTTCCAGCCTCGGTATCGTCAGGAACTTCCTCATGCTGACGCCGTTTTCCAGCAGCAGCTTGACGAAGTCGCATCGGTCGTGTTCGAGAGCTTTTATCATGGCGTCTTCCAGCGCCCCCGCCGGCCATTCTTGGCCGTACACGAAGATCTCGGATCGGGCGATGTCGGCTCGGTTCCACGTCAGCGCGAGGCTCAGTTGTTCCGTGGGGGAGAGGTGTTGCGATTTGAATAGGGCCGTTAAAACTATTTGGTCCAGTTCCTGGGGTTTCTGATCATACTTGTCTGCTATCCTAAATACTGTTATCTGCAAGAAACATGGTATTATGCCTAGTTCACAGACCACACTTTTACTTCAAGTAAGTTCTCACAATACTAATCGATGGAAGCATTCATATACAAAATGTTGAAGCAAAAGTTTCGTGTGTGAACGCTTCCACTACTGAGGACTTCCTAAAAGTAAAAAATACATCAAAAGTTCAAGAAGTTCCTTCAATTTGAATTATGAAGTGAAGACATTCACAGACGATATCTGAACAATTACTGGTTACTGCTTGAAAGTCATTATGGTGGATGAATTCTTTCTCCTTAGTTTATTTAGGTACTCAACCCACCACAATCTGAAATATGTCAGGTATCAAATCTTTGACAGACACGCAGAAACGTCCTGGAAATTAAGTTTTTGAGTTTTCTCTCCCCTCTTAGCAGGCTAAGAACATTCAGGAGAAGAACATCGATACTGATACAGTTGCTGTGCTACCTGAAATTGTGAATTATATAAATAGCTATAACCATATTTAGATTTAGTATCACTTTTCTTCTCCTGAAGATGGTAAACTCGTTAGCGAAACGAGAGCGTCCAGTGCAAATTATATCACTTTGGTGTTAAGGAAATTGATCTCTACGAAAAGTTTCAGTATAGAAGTTATCGAAACTTTCTACACAGTTTCTCACAACATCTTCTATCCACCTTTTGGAACTGATAGACTGCTGTAGTGTTCTACTACATACTACATTAATGGATTATATAATTCCCCATATTCATTTTTCATGTAGCTATGAGATTTGATTTGAACTTACCAAATGTTTATTTTCCACACATTGCATCAATTCAGCAAAAAGGCCATCGGCTAATTCGACAGGCACTTCAAAGGCCCTTTGGATCGTTGCTATAATGTACTCTTTCATGGACTTGAGCACAGAACATTCATACCTATAATAATATACTCGATAATGAAAGATAACCACCCAGTGGGAACAAGAAAACTAGGTAAGAAGTCTAATGATATATGAAGATAGTTTATGGCATTTGCTTTTCTGGAATGATTCACTGGCGCAAAAAAGGCTGATTACGTCAATTGTTACAAAAATTATTTCGTTTGAATTTGAAATTTTTGGAAATATCTTTGATAGTGCGTTGTTGACACTCCCAGCTAAACTTGGCAACGATTTTTTTATTTCTCCATCAAGTCGCCCCGTATATGGGTTATAGCCAGTCTCGTCTTGGACTTGTTCTTGCGAGGCCCGAACAATAATAAAATCGGGTGACATAAAATACATTTTCTTACTTGCACATAAAGGCGATAATATCAGCTGCCCTTCCGGATCCATCACAGATTACTACAGGTACAGGGGGTTCATCGGTAACGTATTCTAAGACGGCGCGTATTGTGTTAGTGCCGCCTTCTATCACTAGACACACCAATGGTATTGGACTTTGTGTAACTGAAATGTTTCAAAAATCAAGATGTTTATCTAGGTGGGGGGCTAGTGAATACATTTATTTCATCACGGAAAGTTGGCCGTGGCCGGATTCGAAAACAAATTATAATTTTTTCGCCAATGTTTCATAGTATTGTTGTTCTTCCTCAGAGATCCGGACAGAAGTTTTTATAGATGACCACACTTATCATCATCTATACTATGATGGTTGTATGTGAAATAATATAAAACAGAGCTTGCTATAGTTACAGTTTTCTGTGTTGAAAAATTTTCAACATTGCTGACATAGTGAAGAGAAAAATTAACATAAAACAAATAACGAAGGAATACAAAAACAATCCAATGCAATAGGCAGGCACGAGTGAAAGATAAGTCACAGGAGACTGGAAAGTGAATGATGGAATCGGAACCTTTGGTGTGAAAGGTAAGACAAATTTATATTTGTACATTTTTCTATTTCTAGACTCGAATGTATCGAGCACCCTAGTATCATGCAAATCTTTGATCAGTTTCAGATTGCTTCGTCTAATTCCATGGTTATTGGCCAGAGCATGCTGGGCGATACTGTACTCTTCTAACCTTTCACATTTTATGTGTGAATGATTTCGTGAAAGCGAGTTTTGACAGCTCGTCGAATCTGGCAATGCATTTATAGTTGTGTTCTTGACAACTGACTTCGTATGAGTCCGACTGAGTATCAGAAAACACAGAAAAAACAACAAATCAGTTGTAAAGATTGCAACAATATATACATTGGCCAGATCGACGATCAGTCAGAAACCGCTTTAAGGAAAACTACGCACATATAAGATAATGAAGGGTAGTAGTAGGTCACACAGCATATTCTCTGGACAATGACCAAATCAATAGTGAATGCAATATAAGACTGCTCATGAAAGAATTCACTATACTTATTTAGTATCAAAGTGTTCAAATAGCATGAATGGTAACAAAGGACCTATTTCTCTGAGCCCGCCATTTGATTTGATGGCATTATAAATGTACAACTGATTAGAATAATTTATAAATGAATTTCTGGTCGAACTGAAAAAAACCTTTGCAGTTTGTCTTGCTTTACCTTAGATTGTGAGATATAAAAATAACTGACCCAAGGCTAAGGATTTAGAATCAATTTTCTTGTCCTGAAGATGCTAACCTTGTTAGCGAAACACGAGTGCAAGTAATATAAGTTTGGTGTTGGTTAATTGATATCTAAATAAAGTTTTGATTAGAAAGGTACAAGAATTGATGAAAACATACTCGAAATTCTTATATTCTTAATTCTTATTGGGTATACTGAAAAAAAATAGTTTTTTCCATCCACCCTTACCCTCATAGTGCCATAATTACTCAAGAGAAACCAACTATCATCCATTCGTGAAAATGTCAGAAATTAACTAATTCGATTTATTCACATGAATCAATTGAAAGAATCAGAAATTACAGATTCTGGCACCTCTTATTTTAATGACATCTGAAAAAATGACAAGTGGAGACGTGATATATCATATTCAATGGTTTGCCTTATTTTCAACGAGTTTTGTGTGATGAGAAACCACCCCCTAAGAACCTGATTTTTTATTACGAGAGAACGTAATTCAAATAAACGGTGGAAGTGCTGAAGAAGCTGGTGATAAATACATACATAATCAAGGGTTCGTGACAATACAGGAAAAACAGTTCATTTTATAACTAAATTTTTGGGCGAATAAACAGTGGGGCATTGGGGAGTACCTGTGTTTTTTTTATACTTACAGGGATATAGCCTTTGTTTCGATATGTATTTCTCCAGTTTTCGCCTGAGAATAATTTCAGCGCCATATTTTCCCACAGTTCCATTATCTACTAGGAGAAAATAGGCGTGTCTGTTGTTTAAAGCTGCATTTTTGGATCTGAAAGTGAATTGAATTCAGTAAGTGATACAGTGGAATATTTTTGATAGTTTGAGATGACCAAGTTCAAACCAACACACTGAACACTATATTATGGAAAACGACTAAATAGCGTTCTTTTCGAATCCCCAATAGGGGCTGGTACTTGAAAAATGGGGGCTTCAAATTGAAAATCATCTACTGATCATATCGAGTGATGATCGAACTTTTACCTCGTTGATATGGTAAAAAATAGGAAAACGATTAGTTACAGATATCGCATCGTGCCCTGATGATGTGCCAGAATCACAGGAGCGACAAACACATGGCCAAATGGGAAACAACTACCCGAAATATCTGCAACATATCATATACTCTGATTTTTGCATCTCCTTCAAAAATTGCTCAGGAATAAAAATCAATTGTCTTCCTTTCTTCAAAGGATGACTATTCTATCTTGATACCAAGATAGCAAAGCAACCAGAGAAAAATTTTGAATAAACCTGGACCGTCTTAAATTTCGGTATCAATGATTTCCGGCTTATTGTTTTTATTCCCTTCATATAACATAAATGAATAGAGGTATATTTTTGTGATTGATAATATTATCATTGTACCATTGCATTGTGCACGCGGATATTTGGCACTTGAAAAATCGCGTAATCTCAGTATCACTACTTTGGTTCGGATTTGAAGGCCGTCGTTTTTTGGAGTTTCTTTCTGATCTTTCGCTGGCGCGAGTGGCTGGCTTCTTAAGAGCCTCATAAATCTTGAGTTTGACTGCGTAATCTCATTCTTATTACTTATTTGAAAGGTTGTAGTTGACAAGGGGGTGAGCAATATTTGAATACTGCAAAGTATAATTGATTGATTGAAAACAAAAGAGTTTTTAATATCCATTGGTGCACCCAGGGGGGTACGGGGGCACAAGCCCCCTAAACTTCGGAAAGCATGTAATATGTAATTCATATTTTCACTAAAATTAAAGTTTTTACTATTCTCCCGCAGATTATTTTTCTCTCAAAATTTGGATTACCCAGTTAGAAATCAATGTGTCAGATATTTTTGGGGCATAGTACTGCTGCAGGTTCCCTGCCACAACTCCGGCATTGCTCGCTGGGAAATTCACATAATTTTTTATGCTGTGAACTGTATTATTTCAAGTGTCAGTTTGGTGTCGAGTGTTCGTCAAATACAATTTTGATTCTACATTATTTTGGTTGGATGTCGCATTGATTTTGAGATATCGGTGCTTTGATTAAACATTTGTACAAAATTATAACCACATGCAAAATCAAGAATTGAACTCATTCAATCATTTCCTGTCATTAATACCCATGAGCTTAAACCTAAAAAAAAGCCTGAGGTGCTAATTTTTTTCCGCATGCAGCTATGTGCCCCCCCTTTTATAATATTATTCTGGGTGCGCCACTGTTTACGTCGACAATTAAACTTATTCAACAAATATTATTGATAACAGAAATTTTGACATTCCACATTATTTGTGATTTGAGTGTGAATTCGAATTCAATTACTGCCTTATTTTATCAATATATTTCAGGAAATTCATCACACAATAACTGCATGATATAAGATTTATTCTGAAGTTTAATGATGATGGATCGTGTTCCTGAATCAGAATCTCTGGTTAAAACTACTAGGCAAAGTTGTTTTAATGCGCAATGAATTTTTTAATTTTTTCTCACCTCAACCCACTTACTCCTCTCCTCGAGGGGACAACAAATGGTTTCATACTTCACTTTCAATATCAGATGATTATGCCATTGGATTGGCCGTATAGGTACTCAACACGATAACAAATTATCGGGAGTTGTATTCAAGTGCACTAAGTTTAATCGGTTGAAATGTTCATCCATGATTTTCGAAATTTCAAATGACTGGATATTATAATCATTTAATGAAATCTAAAGACCACAAGAACAATATAATAACTGAAAATTGTGAATCGGCTCAACAGGTCTGGTGCAATTATTCACTGTAAAACTCTGTGAAACCTGGTTAGCCTTGAACTTTTTCATTAGTCATCCGCGTCGAGGAAAATTATCCGTGGACTCGAAGCCATACATTAACATCAAATATCTCTCGAAAATTTAGCAGTAATCAGTGACATCAGGATTCACTAGACAATGAAGCTCTCACACCCAGACTACATGGACGCCCAAAAATTCATAAACCAGACGTACCATTGAGACCGATAATAAGCGCAATTGGATCACCAACGTACAACTTAGCGAAGTACTTAGCAGGACTGGTGCAACCAATGATAGGTCAGACGGATTCATATGTCAAAGATTCGAAACATTTTATCGATGAACTCAAAACCCTGTCAGTATCCCCGAAGGATATCCTGGTCAGTTTCACACACTAACAACAACATATTGCCAATTCAACGGTACATTCTATGAACAAAAAGATGGAGTAGCAATGAGAAGCCCACTTAGTCCTGTGATAGCAAATTTTTTCATGGAGAAATTCGAGAAAACAGCACTGAGAACTGCCACAAAACGACCCAAATGCTGGTTAAGGTATGTGGACGACACATTCGTGATCTGGAATCACGGTGAGGAGGAATTAATGAAATTCCTTGGTCACCTGAACAATGTCAATCCAAAAATGAAATTCACCATGGAAATGGAACAAAACGGGCACCTCGTATTGTATTGGTTATTAGACAAATAAACGGCAAGGTAGGTCACAAAGTCTATCGGAAAGCAACTCACACAGACAGATCTACATAAGGATTCAAACCACCATCTGCGACAGAAACAAGGAATCATAGTAGTAGATAGAGCGAAGCGAATTTGCGAACCTGCATGGAGAGCTCAACCACCTTAGACACGCTTTGCGAGCAAATGGTTACCAAAACAGAGAGATAGACAGAGCAATACGACCCAAGCCAACTACAAATCCACACTTGCAAACGAAGGATGTGACTCCACCCTCAGGAACCGCTTTTTTGCCCTATCACTATAAAAAATATACAAACCAACAAAGAAAGTAGAGGAACAACTGAGGTTAGCTAAAGATTCAAGAGATCCTCTATCCAATGCTGGGGTATACAGAATTCCATGCTCATCTGGAAAAGTATATATAGGGACCACCAAACGTAGTTTTAAGACACGGATCAGTCACAGCCAAAATTGTCGGTTAGGACAAACGGACAAATCAGCTGTAGCTGAGCACGCCCTTCTGAACAACCATAATATAAAACTTCAATTCTGTCAACGACGACGCGTTACTCCACTCGCTTATACCGGAAAGCAATTGAGGAACATAAGCACAAGGATAACTTCAACAGAAAGGAAGAGGGAGTTAATTTGAACAGAATTTGATTTCCAGTTCTAAGAACAGCTAAGACAAAGCCAGATAGAACCAGGGAATCGGACGACCAACAGAACGCGGTCGGACCAAAAGATAAAAACGAGTCAATTCCTGATTTGCAATCAGTTGTAGTGAACTCACATAGAGGAGTTCAACTAAGACCACGCCGCTGAAGATGGCTGCCGCAGATGTAGCCGAAAGCTCCGGAAGCCAAAATTCCAGCACACGGCCCTCAAGCTCGGAAAACCGAAGATGTGAATGAAATCAATAATATGAAGCAAATGCCTTTGTTTATATTTTTTGCGGAAGACATATATTGCGTGTAACGATAGAATAGAGATGAAATTGATGAAGAATATTCGTTACTCACTATGAATCTGACCTACATTTCTAATTGAATCCACGATTATTTTTATTATCCAACAAGGCATGAAATCGATGTGCAGCATCAATATATTTGAGAAGTATTTTCAATTGGAAAGAATTTCGGTTGAATCCTGTCCCTCTAGGAATCATTCAAACACCCGGTGCAGTGATCAAATTGCTGTCAACCTCACCTTTCATCTTGGTTAGGCAGTGAGCTGTCACTCGTGTTACCGTTACGTCATTTCATCCAATTGCCCAAATATTCAAAATTCTTAGTGAATCATACCACCAAATCAAAATGTTCCACAACCACGTGCATTAAAACATACAAAACTATAAAATCAATCCAAATCACCGAGTAATGATATCAAAAAATCTCATCAACTTCGTCACGAAGAACTCTATCCTCAAGAACGGCAACTTAACCATTATAAATCGCTTCCAGAGTAACACACCGAAGAACCGTTTCCAAAACCAGATCAAAAGAGCCTACACCAGACTCCCGAAAACTCCCGATCTCATTTATATCCCGCACGTAGTTCGATGGCTCAAGACGAAGTTCCAGTTCAAATACCTCAAGAGGACCTGGGACCCAGACTTCACGGAAGGGGCATTCATCTACGGCACATCCAAAGCGGTCTGCAGAATCACTGAAATCATCCACGACAACGACCTCAGTGAACTGGATGGCCTACTCACCGAATCTGCCAAAATTAGGCTGAAGCAAGATCTGAAGACTAGAATAACCAAGGCCCAGAGGGCTATCATCAAACTCAAGCCCGAAGATATCAAGATTCTAGTACCGATGAACGTGTCTCTGAAGGAAGAGGGATTACTGAAGAACTGCAGGGTAGGCATGAGGGTGCTGGCACTCAAGTGGATTCAGCAGAAGACTGGCGCTTTGAGACTGGTATTGGTGGCTTTGCAGACCGAGTTTTTGAAAGAATACAAGGAGGGTGGCGCTTCTGATTGGACCATCAGCGCGTTTGATATTATGGAATGTGCTGTTCTTACACAGTCAGCCAATTGAAATGGCTTTTGTTTATGACACGTGACTGAAAGGGTAACAGAATTCAAATACCGTGTTAGGTGGGTGCAACAAAAAAAACAATAACGAATTATGAAACTGGGCCGAGTAGGGAACGTTGAAGGAAAATAAAATACATGAAATTTCAGAATACAGTGAAGAATAACTCAATTGTAGTCATAGGTCAACAACTTGACTGGGAAGATGAATAAAAGTGTGTATGCGATTTCTTTCATTTCTAAGTTTCAGGGATATGATTTTCTATAACCGTTTTGCTCAGAGATTTGATGGAAAAGACAACAGTTGTTATTTTCCAGAAGTTGCATTTTTCGGGAAAAATTCTATAGGCAGATGATGGGGATATATATACATTTTTTGCTGCTTCAATTGATTGAAAGAATACGTTCGTACCTTCGTGAGTTAATATCACTTTGACAATAATACTTTTTTAATTTTTCTGAGAAAAAAGTTTGAATTATTGTGGAACACACTACTTATTGAGGATAGTGAATATAGGGTGAAAAGTATAGATAGTGGGTCCAATTATTTAATCAAGCAAAAAATGAGGAGAAATATTCCATCTACGGAATATCGTTTGAAGGGACGTTTATTTCAAATGCAAAGAGATCGGGCTATGATTGGATTTAAGTTCTACGCGTCAAAAACTTAGTGGTGTGCAATGTAAGCATGGTGGCGTATCAAAACATTTGACCTGAAAGTATGATCAGCTCAAAAAATGTGAGGACTTGATAAGCGAATTACGGCAATTGAAAACTGTACCCGTTTCTTTCTAGTACAGGCTCTGCAATCTGGGCTCATTCACGAGAGTATTTGCTGAGGAAAAAATAACAGAAAGAGAAAATGTCATGGCTTTTTGATTGAATATGTTGACGGAATTGGCTATTTTATGTCATTTCACCCCGCATAGCGCATTGTTTTTACTAAACAAGCACTCGAGTTTCAACAAGTTTATTTGAAATTTCTTGGTTACAAACTATTCAGAAGACTAATGTATATGGAAATGAGCTATCGATTAGGGCTAGTTAATGACTTTGCTATCGTTGTACTCAATTCATACTATACGTTCTACATTATCAACCTGACGCAATTCGTTTTTCCAAACTGATTTACATGATTCTGGGAATTCAGATAAACATTGATGAATCGTTCTAAAAATTTGTTTGATAGATATTTTATCCGTGATAATAAACACAATGTAATGCTAAACAAATAGTTTTCCATGTATGGAACTTGGAATTACAGCATTATTTTATGTTGGGAGTTTAAAATAATTTTCAGGTACGAATATTCAACATGTTATCATGCCATAAAATAGTTACGCCATCTGTAGAAGTTGGGAGGAATCCCTCAGTTGCAATATTTGCCGAATCATTGAAATACAACAAGGACAATATCGGTCCACGCACTGAACCTTGAGGAACTCCATATTATGATGTAGTAGTGTGACATGCAATGCATATTTTCATAACTGTAATACGTTGTTGTGATGGTATGAACTTCGCCAACAATTTTCGTTCAATTTGTCACGTCACTTACCGAGGTGATGATATGGAATGATATGGTACTTCGGTATGTTGACCGATGAGGTCCTGATTATTTTCCACGATACCCCAAGGTGCTATTCCTAACGTATTAACTCTACCAGTTCTTTGAGATCTTTCTAGCAACAGCGCGTCTCCCACGTGCTTTGTCACACCTACAACAAATAGTAGATTCAATAAAATTGTTGTCGTTTGCAATAATCATCTGAGATAAATTAACTGAAGAACTGCCTGAAAATGAAATCTTCCTGAAAGTGAATTTCTGTCAAAAACCAGGTGCCATCGAATAATAACGATTTATTTCCCAAAAAAATACATGCTTATAGTAGAAAAAATTGAACTGATATGACGCAAAAAAATAGAATAGAAATAGAAGAATAAGCCATAAAAATGAGTAATAAAATCAGTACCCTTTTATAACAACAAAAAGAAATTATGAAAATAAATGTTTCTTTGAATTATTTTTATTATCCATATTTCTTCAATGGATTCGGTAACTCATTGTGTAGTTTTATTTCATTGTGATATACAGATTGTCTACTATATTTGTTTCGATTTTCATCAATGTCAAATTAACTGAAAACCTTGTCGGCTTATTGTGATGATTACTATTTATTTGAAAGAATGAATTGATCCGTTATAATTCATTTTTGATTAATTGAATGAATAAGAAAATTTCAGTGAATGATTGAAAAATATCTAAAAGTTGTCTTGGGTTAGGTATGTAAAGGTTCAATCTCAGGGTTTCTTGAAAGGGGTTGCTGTTAGTTCAATGAGACACGGGAAGTGGTGCGACAATTTAATTCCAATTTCGGGGGAGACAGAGGATCTCGATTTCTTGAATTGATTCTAAAATAATTACACGGACTTTTAATAAAATAAATAAAAGTAGTTAATAAAATTTCCACCTACGTGTTACTTCACTTAATAGTAAAAAACCATTACCCACCTAAAATAATTACAGGCACGGGACTCGACGGTGAATCTTGTCCTTAAGGACCACAGTAAGGTAAATTAGAATCGAATTTAATTTGCAAGCAAGCGAGAAAAGATTCGAAAAATCAGACAAATATGGCGCATTAAAAATCAATAACGTCTCTAGAGACGAAAAGGAATCTCGACAGTAGTTCGTAAAAAACCTGGCCCTGAAAATACTTTTTAAATGCAAAAAACCCGACGACGTGGAATATTAGTTGCCTACCCCGGGAGATATGAGAGCCGTGGATACTAAGTATCAAGGGCGGCAGAAATCTGTAAATAACAGGAATCGGCGGTCTCTGCGGTGGGTAAGTTAGAGAGAAAATTCACCAGATGGCGACAAAATCTAAAATGAAACAGATGTGTTTTGTCACAGGTATATAAATTTGCAGTTGGTTATTTCTATCGAGTTAATATATATCTTAATATATATAAATCTCGTGTCACAATGTTTGACCTCAATGGACTCCTAAACCACTTAACCGATTATAATAAAATTCGCACACCATGTGCAGTTCGATCCAACTTGAGAGATAGGATAGTTTAAATCTCAAATTATAGTCGAAATTTTAATTTATTGCTAATTATTTGTCTGTTATTTTTTGACAGTCACAATTATCTGTTAACTCCAAATGATTCTAACAGATGTCGATACCTTTCGACTGGGTTGAGTAAGTAATCAATAGATGGCGCTGCCGAGCCCATCAGTTGGCAGAACAAATTGAATCAAGATGTCGATACCTTTCGACTGGGTTGAGTAAGTAATCAATAGATGGCGCTGCTGAGCCCATCAGTTGGCAGAAAAAATCGAATCAAGAAATCCAGCTCAAAGAATCAGGACAGCAGAAGGTCATGCACAATCAGAAATAATGGTTTAGATTTGGAAAATCCATGTTTTTCTCATGGGCAACTATATGTTGCGTGTTCACGTGTTGGGAAACCGTCGAATCTATTTGTGTTAGCTAAAGACAGGTTAACCAAAAACATTGTGCACCGATTGGTGTTAAATTAAATTGAAATTGATAGTATTTATAATTCAAAAAAATAGATATTAATGTTCAAAAGTTTAAGACTGTCTGCCTTGCCTACCTCATTCATGAGTTTAAGCGTCACATGTTATTTACTGTATTATACTGTAATATACTTATATTTGTTATAAAATTAAATGGAAATAATAAATCTGATAAATTTTTATTTTGTACCAATTGATTTCTGCTTAATATCAAGTGTAAGAACATTTTAATAAATTGTGTTCAACGTACTTCCCCTTCAAATCTCAATCCAGTGAATTTGTATACCAACATCAACATTTTCGTCTTTGGTGGTAAATAATTTCATTGTACTAAAGGGTTATAGTAGTAGAAAGTCAAATAAGGAGATCACCATATTTTTTACAAATACCATCTGTGTGAAAAAGCATAGTGGACTCCGTGACTGATGTTCTCTTATTGTTCCTCTTAGATTGTTTACTATAATGTAATATAACAAAAACTTTAGCCACAGCAACGCGTGGCCGGGTCAGCTAGTATATATATTTATACTTTATGGTTTTATTTTGTAGAGTTTTCAATGGTTTCGATAGGGTTTTCAGAGAATTCCCCGAATTCGAAATCAATTATTGAAGTTTGAAAAATACAAGAGGAATTTTTTTCATTAACTATCACATAATGATATTTACAAATACATTGGGGGGTACTAATGAGAATAAAAATATAATAATCAAATAAATATGAACGAATGTAAAAGAAAATAAATAAATTTATTTTTGACATAACAAGTCCATCTAACAGCTTCTGATGGGAATTGGAATGACAACCTCAAGTTATTGAAAAAAAAACATGCGGTTGAGGAGTAAATTGCGTCAAAAGCAAATCAAGTCGAAAAATTAACATGACAACAATAATGTTGAGAAGAATTAAATAAACAGTAATATTGTGATGAACTATTTAGAGACTCAAAAACATGAAGTCATCAGCAATGGAAAATTAGTGAACCTAAGTTTTCATAATTTCTTTTTCGATAAATGTGGTGTAGTTCAGTCAGGTATAATATTGGAAAGAACATTAACATATGCATTTTAATGAAAGTGTTTCGAACTTTCATTTTCTATCAGATACAATTCTATCAGAACTCGTCAAAAAATAAACTAAAAAAATGAAAATATCCAGTGGAAAGATTCAAAATAAAAGCTAGAATAAAAGATGCAATAGGGTTGTTGACTGAATTGAGAGACATTAAAATAAGTATTAGTACTAAAACGAATTATTTCTCTCTCTCTCGCTCCCTCTATCTCTCTCATTCAAACAGAACTATGTATGGGCTTCATTTGGTGAAATGGATATGTGATGTCACGTTACTTTCACCTTCTTTATTAAATTTCAAGAATGTTCGTATCTTGCTTACTCTTGAATTTATCTCAAAATTTATTTCACTGTCGCACTTACTCAGTTTTGATTGATTAGTCAACATTCCTACCCCTATCATAAAAAACAATATATTGACAAATGAACCAACTCAGGCCCACCAAACGAAAACTTTCGGCAAACTTACCCACTGGTCCCTTTCACGAATATTGCAAAAAATTAGGTTCCTACTATTAAATACATACCTATAAAAAACGTTGCAGATGAAAAATCCAAATGGAAAATACAGACCCCTAATGAAAAATTCAAATTCGATAGTTTTCTTAATCTTTTCAACTGGGTCTCCATGTAAACACCCAAATTACTCACATATTTGAAATACATTCAACACATGATATACTTTTAATTTTTGACTTGAAACCACGTGGGCTTGCCCGTTGATAAATGAATGCGACCAAAAATACCTGTATTGGTTCCTCCCGTGAAAATCCAGGCTCCCGTTGACCTGGCAGCTTTGAGCAAACCTTTCCTGAGAACCTTCCTCAGTTTGGGCTGAAGTTCAAAGTTGGCTTTGCCACCTTGGATCGAGATGAGTAGTTTCGGTAACTCCAGGTTCCATTCTCGAGTTATCAACTGCATCAGATGCTCCGGTTTCGTGTCATGTGCCACTCTGATGTACTGAAACAAAAAAATAATGAAACATCATGAAAACGATTAGAAAGTTTAAAAATATTGTAGCAATAAAGGTTATATCCAGAATATATATATATGTCGGACTGCAAAAATCAGCAATACATTTTTTCGGACAATATGAAAATATATATATATATATATATATTTTTTCGGAGAGGCTTCCGCGGTCAGAAATGTGATAGCTGGAACTTCCGGTTGATCCGCGCCTGGAACATTTTCCTTGTCGACGTTTCGGCTCCCATTTCGGAGCCATTCTCAAGACTGAGTGACCTTGCGTCTAGGTCTGAGTTGTCTTACTAACTGGGTTTCATCACTGAAGATCGAGGATTGAAGATTGGTGGGGTTTAAGGGTTAATTAGTAATCATGGCAGGATCAGGGATCGGACGGTCGATGGGAGGTTCAAACGGATTAGTACTCAAGTCGGAGTAAATGGAAGTATGTTGGACCAAAAGTGGTTTCCACGTATTCAGGAGTCTTTGGGAATCGTCGCGTTTATTAAGACAATTGGGACGTTTTTCGATTTCAATTACTTCACGGGTAACTCTAGTTTGGAGGGTTTTGGCTGTGGCAACGGTTTTATGGTATTTTTGAAATCTATTGTGTGGCCTGTTTCTATGATGTTGAAATAATGCTGAGTTTGTGTTAGAATTACGGCTAGTTCGTGTTCATATGCTCTACATGACACTCGTCGGTTGGAACATACATCGGCCAGACCAACAAGAAATTCAGAAACAAGTGGAACGATTGTGTGGAATTTTTTGTCAATGTCGTTCGTAGACCACTCATATTTTGAAGATTATTTTGATGTATAAACTTCAATTCCTGAATACACTGTTATTGCAAACTATATATTGGAGCCTAATTACCTTTCTTTTGATATTTCAGTAAAAGTGACATACAGATATATATATATATATATATATATATATATATATATATATATATATATATATATATATACCTATTCTACCCTCCAGAGAAAACTTTGTTTTGGAAGTGAATGGCGTAGACGGCAAACAGGACAAACTTCGTTGAAAACAATAATCACAACATAAGTGGTATAAAACAAAATCGCTTCCGCTATCTGTCTGTCCCTATGTATGCATAGATCTTCAAAGCTACGCAACGGATATTGATGCGTTTTTTCAATAGATACAGTAATTCAAGAGAAAGATTTATAATATAGCAGAGAGGCACTGATAATTTCAGAGATTTCACTCATAAAGAGAAAGTGATTATTGTACCGAAATGAGGAATATTCGACCTAGTATCCCGTTAACGTAAGGGGAATATCATATATATATATATATATATATATATATATTTTATATATATATAGTGATGATAGAAGAAATTAAGAAATAAAAATGAATTCTACAGAGTAGGTACTGCATTTTTAGGTATACAAGAACTTCATAAATATGTTGAAGAAAAAATTAATTAATTGTACAGAGCAAGCATAGCAAATAACGTAATAACATGTCGAATATACAAAATTTCTTATAAAGATGAGAACTTGCTCCTATAATGTAAATGTCGAAAGGAAAGAGAAACAAAAATTCGAAGAAATATTCACTTTAATAAAATGAACGATGACCTGGTAAAAAGAATGGGGTAATATGAACTTAGTGGAATTCAATGCTAGGAAAACCCAGGCATCTTTCTTCTCAAGGAAAAGCAATCAATCATCATCTAATATTCGGATGTTAGGAGGAACTATTCCTACAAAGTCAAGTATCTCGATGCGAGGAATTACGATCAGTAATAATCTCTCACGGAAAAAAACATGTGAGATCGATGGCTGAAGGTGCTTCCCAGAAATTTGGAATTCTATTTCGTGCGAAAAAATACTTCACTTCTCGTCAGCCTCCAATGATCTACAAGGCTCAGATAGGACCTGTCTTGGAATATAGTTCTCATGTGTGGAGTTCGGAACCAAAACATTCATTGAGGCTTCTCGGTTCTATTCAGAGAAAAGCAATCCGTATTGTTGGTGATTCTTCACTCACATTTCATTAGAACATCGTAGAAGGGTCGGAGACTTGTCTCTCTTCCATAGATATTCTCACGGTCGGTGCTCTTTTGAATTTTTATCAATTGTTCCACCTCTGGCAATATCTACACAGATGACTCGACGAGTACCGAATTCCCACACATTTGTTGGGAATTTGAAGACCTGTCGAACCTCTCGTGCTCAGGGATTTGTTTTCAATATAACAACAGATGAGCTTTGGAACTCCTTCCCGAAAGAGGCTTTTCCTGAGGCTCACAAACTTCAAAAATTCAAAGTGAATGTTAATTCGTATCTCCTGTTCCTTGATTGATGGGGCTTCCCTTTCGTGTGAATCGGCATATTAAAAAAATAAAATGAAAAAAACATCCTTGTGAAAGCCTAACGCATGTGGAAGTGGTGATCAGTTAGTATAACATTAAAATCTTTGAAAACTGATCATTAGGGACGAACAAATGTAATGTTGCTTCATTAGATCACTGATTATCATCGCCCGAGCCGAAAATAGAATTCAGATCAAATTCGGACGAGTGAAATTAGTCCATTTCCCAGGGAAACCCCACACGTCAAGTTTCCCTTTGGATTCTCATTCCAGCAGATTATCCTGCCCTCGAAAACCCTTCGGAAGACAAAGAATAATACCCGTAACCCTTCAATGGATTACCCGAAAGTTTTCTGGAGAGGCTGGCAAGTGACACCCGGAAACGAAGGTTTATTCAGAGAGGATGGACTGGATGGACGGACCATTCCTTCAGAGCTGTAAATGCCTGCCATATTTTCATCGGGGACAAGAGCCTTCACATCGGTTGAAAGGGCTTCCATTCGATTTCAGGATAGAATATGTCGAAGTGAGTTACGTAGCGTGAACATCGCCGCTTCATAACGGCTCTTATTTCGGGAATCGGAGATTGTAAAAGTGTGCAGTACATCAGAGAGGCGTTGGCGTGTTACTTTTATTGTGAAATATGTGTCAGCAAGGATGTGCGTTTATCGAAATCGAATATACTCCCTTTTCTGTATAGGGTGACAAAATTGTGTTTTTTTCTCAGAAAAAAAATTACGTCGAAAATATTACGCCAGTTACCTACACAAATAGCACTAGTAACTATTTATATTTGGTTATATTTGGGTAAAGCATATATAACGTGACCATTTTCTTTGCAATTGCGGGGCATCCAGGCGCGTATACAAGGGGGGTAAAGGGGGTAATTCCCCCCCCCCCTCATTTCTTAACAATTTTACAAACTTTGCCTAGGCATTGTGTATAATGCCTAGGCATTATATAGAATGTCGAAAGTTTTGCAGGCAAAGTATAAAATGAACAACATTGTTAAAAATTGTTTATTGCAAATAACAAACATGAAATGTATTAAACATAGTATCTGAAAATCCTCATATTTTACTAGAGTAAAATTTAAAACTGTCTGCTCCATTGTTTTCAAGTTAAGGTTAACCTAACCTAACCTAACCATAGTTCTCTTTCCTGCTGTAACAAGTAATTTCTTAAATTAATGTTTCACTTTTAAATTTTACTCTAGTAAAATATAAGGATTTTCAGATCCTAAGTTTAATACATTTCATGTTTATTATTTGCAATAAACAATTTTTAACAATGTTGTTCATTTTATACTTTGCCTGCAAAACTTTCGACATTCTATATAATGCCTAGGCATTATGTAGAATGCCTAGGCAAAGTTTGTACAATTGTTAAGAAATGAGTTTATTTCACAATGGATCAGACAAATTTTTAACTCCAGCAGGCATTCTATAGAATGCCTAGGCAAAGTATGAAATGTTTAAAATTTCACACTTTGCCTGCTTACTTTTGGCAATGTATAGAATGCCTACGCATTCTATACAATGCCTGATTTTACACTTTGCCGGTAACACATATATATATATATATATATATATATATATATATAAAATAATAAGAACTTTATTCAAAAACAAAAATACAGATGAAATCTATCAACTAGCAATTAAGTGGAAAGAGTGGAAAGAATAAAGCAGGTAAACGATAAGTGCTAATGCACTTGTTTCGTATCGAATCAATAAAAAGAAACTGGTACTTAATAGAGTTATGATGAAGTACTCTATTTTTTATTATCTTTTCAAATATTTTAGATAGGTGGGTTAGTAGTGATATGGTCCGATAGTTGATTGTTTCCGTTACATCACCCCTTTCGAACAGTGGGGTAATTATAGAATATTTGAATGCTGTGGGATACACTGCTTTTTCAATACATATGTTAATAACATAATAACATGCGTTAGAGGTTCCAGAATATAGGGAGTTATTAATTATAATAATATATATATAATATTTTTTTTTATATATATATATATATATATATATATATATATATATATATATATATATATATTAAAAAATATAGGGAGATTTCAAAAAATATAATATATGAATGAAAAATAAATCACAATTCTATTGCACCTTCACTCCCTGTAACCCTGTAAGATCGCATAATCCAGTAATTAAATTAAAAATTATTATCAAAATTACACAATATCTCAGAAGATTATTATATAGTCTCTGGTATTTCGGGGGAAATTGATAAACCTAAATTTAAATTCATTATTTAATTTTACTGTTGCATTACCTTGTGTTCGATTAGTATATACTTTTCATTCTACTCATATTCATATGCATTATGATAAATACATGAACGAATATCATTATAACGGTTAGTTATCTGAAGTTTACTTTCATCAAAAATTATTATTTTCTCTACTTTCCAATTTTATTTATGAAAAAAATGAAGATTGAACAAATCTGAAGTTTTCATTCCACAGTTTGCTAATAATTTTAAGTCATTGTGAAAGGTAAGTTTGTAAAACGGCCAAAATGCATTTGTGTTTTGATGAAATGGTGGAAACGCATAATTTTCACAATGATTACCCCCCCCCCTATAAACTTGAGCTGCAGACGCGCCTGGGGGCATCTGCGGAATTATATAATGAAAAAGAGTTGTTAGTGTTTGATGAGTTTTTTATTATAGAATAAGAGAAAATAATCAAAGCACTGAACACAAGATAGTTAAGTAGGCACGACTTACTATGACTTACTAACTAAGCCCCAATGTTGGCGTGACTTCTTAAGTCTTCCGACAGGTGTGTTATACAGAGTTTATGGAACGGGCATTAATTCTTGTGTTATTCTTTGTGTTATTATCAAGCGTTGCATTAAGAAATAGTTAACGTAGGTGTTCATGCAACTTTTGTTGGGGTTTCTAGATAATGACTCGTGTTACACCGGTGGCCGCAAAAATGTATTTATGTCCTTTATTCATCAATGTATTAGAAAAGGATAGACGCGTACGGAATGCAACTTACTCATTGATTGAAATATATTTTCAAACCAATCATTAGTTCGAATTTTTTCCTGATCATTGAATTTAATTCATCAAATCGATAAATGTTACTTCTTAAATATTCATTTAATTTCCAACAAGAGTGCTGGTAGATGTCAAGCTTGCACAATTGTCTTGTATTCACAAGCATTGTCCTAAAAATCGAAAACTTAACAAATTTTCAAGGTTACTCATCAGATCAAAGTTCACGCTTGCGATTGAACAGTGTGTATGAACGGGTGTATATATTTCAATGGATTCAATTTTCAACTTACGAGTAATATGTTAAGATATCGCTCGGGATACAGATTAAAAATCGTTCTATAAACCCACCATAAACTTCCAGGAAAACACATAACGTACTCAATAATTGTAGAAATGTTTGTGAAATGAAGATTGTTGGTAAGAAACTGCTTATAATTATACCCAACGGTTTCCAGTAGAAACGTTCTCGGTATTCCAGCCAGAGATTTTATCATCTGTCGAAAAATTGGTAATAAGTGGCATGTCCAACACTAAAATTAGTACGGCCCTTTTCACACGTAACGTCAGCGGTATCATATTTTCTTTGTTCTATAATGGATACTTTTGATGCAAACTGATATTGAAGGTACCCTTGCGTTTAGGCATTATTATTGTGATACAAATCACTACGTTCCAACTTAAACTAAAACAAAACCAGTGCTGTCGTGATACTGACTGAGTAGTGAATCCAGAATACGAGTATACAATTATATTGTCAGAATTCTTTTGCAGTTCCACTACACCTGCCAGGAGTGATAAGGCTCTCCTTGATAAGCATGTCATAAAATATTACAGAATCTGACTTCTCGTGCAGGGCGCCATGCCACTCATTTCGAAGAGGAAAAATACATTTTAAATTATCAGTCTGCGAAAGCAGGACTATGAAGGACTCGCTGGGGACAGCGTGACAGACTGCCTGAAAGCGGGACTGTCCCGCCCAAAGCGAACGTATGGTCACATTAAGTATATAGCAGCATTTTGAAATGGATCTTTCCATGGACGCTTGGATATTGAAAATAGTCTTTTCGGAAATGAATTCGTGTGCGATACGCTTTGGTGTTCAAATCCCTTACGATTCGACCAACCAAACCACACATTCAACAGTCGAAATCAAGTATACATTATTCCTAGAGTATAACTAATCAGATCATTGCAATCTTCTTGGTGGCGTTTGCTAAATAACAAAAGCCACGACGAATAATTGCCAGTGTGTAACCGATCAGGGATTCAGTTTTCAACAGCTTCCGTTATCATCAAATTCACTATCACTGATCTGATTGATACTACCTATGCCATACTTATTATTACACCAGAATTCCACGATGCAACTTGTCGCTGCGAGAAATTTCATCAATGCTTTGTAATTGTATTGAATGTATCTTATTAATTCAATTAATTTCTTCAGTTTAAAAAAAATTGAAATTTTCAAAATTATCATTTTTGGTGCCACCACATATTTGTTATTTGAAGCAAAAACCGCATCGTATCGCATAATTTGGGTAAATGGAAGACCGTCGGAAGTTGAGCCTCATATTTGAAAAACATAATGTGTTCAGTGATTTCAAGCCTTTGGGAATATACCTGGACATTCTTACGAAAACTTGCCGCCCCTGTAAGTCAGATACGGATGTGCGATCAAACATTTCGGAGAAAATGTTGATTTTTATTTCTAGAGGGACTAATTTTGATAGAAAAAGTATACCCGAAACTTCAACCCCTTGCGGTCAGTAGTTACCCCCCATATTTTTTCAACTGCATGAGGGTCGGGTGATACATCATTTGGTAGGTTTTCTATCCCTTTATTATTTCTGTGTTTTCGAAATTTTATTCAGGAAATAAAGATAAAAAATATAAAAGGGAAAGAAATCAAAGAATAATAAATAGCTAAAAATGACCTCCACCTAGTTCCATATAATAATACAGTCGACTTTCGAAAGCATTCCTTACATTATTCAAGTTGTCAGAGGTCAGTAATCGAGATACGCGAACAATTCTTTGTCGCAGCTCATCTAGATTCAAAGGCTTAGTTGAGTAAACTTTCGACTTTAAGTATCTCCACAGCATAAAAATCCAACGGTGTGAGATCAGGTGATCTAGCTGTCCACACTACTGGATCCCTTCTGTCGATCCAACTCGTTAGTCGAACATTAGTTCATAAATTCTCTCACCCGAGCATGGAAATGTGGGGGTTTACCCTCCTGTTGGAACGTTATTTCATTTTCTAGTGAATTGTCACCATTATAGTATATGCCAGTTGAGAGCTCGTAAATGAAAGAATGAAGTGCAGTTTTTCTATCACCAGCAAATTCGTCGCTAGAATCTAAAGCAAGATTCAAGCACATTTGATTGGGTGTTGAGAACTTATCCGACAGCTAAAGTATTTCGCGAAACCGACAGTGAATAACACTGAGCTAACAACACCAATGCAGTTCAGTTGGTTGCAGAAATGGTCCTCGTATTCAATTCTTTTAGAAGATCTGGAAGTCGTATTTTTCTGAACAAAATACTTTAGATTATACAATGCCGCAGGGATATGAAAGCGAATTGAATCCCAAATTGAACAAGTGAAATTGGCCTATTCCGTCGTACACATTCAAAAGGGAGTTTTTTTCATTAAGATCTGCAGAGCGAATCGAGCAGACGATTTGTGAAAACAGAAAAAATACCATAAATCGAAGCCAATAAAATGAATACTATAATCCCCAGTTGGGAAAACAACATTTCACACTATCAATATATCAAAAATTGATTGACAAAAAAAACATCAGAAACTCGATTGATAAGAACGGAGGTCCATTGGCTCTGGAGGAGGCTGAGCTCTGTAAAATTTAAATTCTAATGAATATTTTCATAACCTCAGAAAGAGTTCCTCATGATCATAGTCGCATCTATGATAGGTGAGGAGCTATGACTGAATAAATTGAGAAAAGCAAAATTTAATGTTGCGTAAAAAAATGTTTTCCAGGCATGTTAAGGTATACGGTAGTTTTTGGCATTTCATATTTTATTAAAAAAAATTTGAACAAATTAAAACAATTTGTTTATTATCTATATGAATGAAATGTTAATGAAGAATATTTTTGTTGACCATTTCCCAAATATTTCGATGAAATGATCGAAAAACCAGAGAAACAAGAGAAATGTTTTTCGAAACAAAATAATTATTCTTTGAATTTATGATTTTTTTTTCAAATGAGTAGCACTGGATTTTTGAAAATTATGTACTTCCATGGTATTTTTGAATGTTTACAGTTAATAAATATGATAAAAATGAAAATAATTATTTTAATTTTTTTGTTAACATTGAGTAACTAACAAATTGCGGAATATTCAATCACTGGGATGATGAAATTTCGTAGTAAAGTCCCCACGAAGCGAAATATCGTTAATGGTTTCCGTTGGTATGTTATCTCATTTCATATATCGATGGAAACTCTTTGAAACATTGTTTATTACTAGTACGCTCATTTTATTAAAAATCGATGGATTTATTTTCCAACGACACATTGTCAGGTGTCTAGATGACCCTAAGATTAACAGTTTTCAAGTTATTGAAGACTCAACTTCCTTTTTGTGACAGTTTATTTTCTTAATAACTAGGTATCGAATCAAATCAGTCTACTAGTGAATGTATCTTTTCTACACATTTTTCAGGTGAGATATTTTTAGGACCTTTATCAAGAGATTTCTTGATTCTCAACTCGTGACCTGGGCCTTCACATTACTCTGGCCAGATTTTTATCAGTCATAAAAGCCTCAACGACTGTTCGGGCGCCAGTCAAATTCGATTTCGGGATAGACTGACAGAATGTGTGGCAGTGAGTTACGTAGCGAGAACTTGTTTTTCACAGAGGCCATCATTTGGTGTACCTATCGGAGATTGAAAAAGTGTGCGTCATATCAGAGAGGCGTAGGTTTGAGGGTGGAAATATTTTAGCATTTGTTCTGGATACGAAACATGACAGTAAACAGTTTTGTTGTGAAATATGTTCCGACAAGGACACTCATATATCGAAATTGAATGGGCTTCCCGTCAAAAGGAATATTTTCTTGGGTTAAACGAGGAGACAGAGTCGTATATTTTTGAAACGATGAGTCTTGATGACAAATTCCGAAGACCCGTTCTGTGATGAAAGGATTTTTGTTATATTTGTGTATATTTGATGAAACCAAAATGTTTCAACTCATCATCTAGGCGTACTACGAAAGTACTATGATATTGACATCCAGGTGACTCTTAAGGCCTAGTTATACATCATTATCTCAATTGTGAATATTGCAACTGTTCCGATCATTGAATCGAATCGAAACAATATTCGAATATAATTGACTGAATATTCGAACTTTGCTTACATGTTTCTAAAGAAATACCCAAACTAAATTTGATATTGAAATTATAAAAGTGACTGTGATAATGACAATGATGCTTAACTAAATCCTTACTCTTCACAGATTCACACATCCTCACGACAATAAGACAACATTCCTTCAATTCAACCCCCACCTACAATTTGATATGATATTAAAAAATCTTCAACTTATTCTGATAATAAGATATTCTGAACAGTAGCAATTATATTGAAACCGAAGAGACTACGCAATACTGGTGATGCAGCCAGATAATAATAATAATGTTCATTTACAAATAAACTTAGGAAAAATACAAATAGTGAAAAAGTAAATACATAGAGAGATTCACATAAGCTGTTAACAGCTTGTTCATGAAGGGTTTACACACAGTAAGAAAACTAACAATTTATATGAATATAGTTGAATAAAATCATGAATAATTGGATTGATGTTAATATGTTAATATTCTGATCAGTTTAACACACACATACACATCATATTCCGTAGCAATTTTAATTTATCACAGATTGAAAAAAAAATCACCAAAAATCTTGTATCACAATTGAATATCCATTTTCTAACTTTAGATTTGAAAAAAGTGTGGCTATTAGTGCTCTTTAGAGTTTCCGGTAGGGTTGCGAATAATCTTGGCCCTAGAAAGTTACAATATCGTTGTCCAATAATTTTTTCACATCTTGGTATGATTATTTTACTTGACTTTTATTCCTTGTCTGGTAACTATGATCGACATGTTGAATCGGTATTTTGTTTTTAATAACAGTAATATCTAAAACATTGACTTCTGCGAATGAAATTTTTGTCGAGTATGTTTTTTCTCTATTGTACATAATTTTGAGTATCCATTTCTGTATAAAATTGAGTTAAGTAACAATCAACAACACCTCCCAATCCTAGTACACCATAAGAGAGTTGGGACTGAACTAATGAATATTATTGTTTTCAGATCTTTTACATCCAAAATACGCTTCTTAGTGATTATCTTTGTTTAGGTTTATTCCGATTTTAATTGTTTATGACATTTACTATTTCTAATTGTCATTCGTTTATAAATCTTAGGGCTCTGAGGTCACCCTAGAATTTGCATACTAGCGATTTTTTTATATGAAATTTGACGACGCCACTGGATTTGTGATGCTTTCAAATGGTTGTGACTAAAATTTCACGATGAAATATGTTTTTTTAACAGAAATATAGCATAAGTAAAATTTTTATCACTTTATCTAAATATTTCGAATTGTCGTCATATTAAATCACAATATTATTAATAATATCGTTTAAAATGCTCTTTCACGTCGTTAGCAGTCGAGCTTGTAAACAGCAGTTATTCAAAATGGTGTCAAATTATGTTTCTTTCAAACAGAACTCCATAAAGTATGGAAGATAGTTATGTCCATCAAAACACTGCAGTTTTTTTGTCATCAGAGAAATGAAATATACATCTTTACATCAAATAGTAATCAATATTCAATAATCAATAATAAGCAATATTGATGAAATAAATGAACTACAACAAAAAAATGGATTGAGATGAGAGTGCCCAGACATTAATTTCCGTACTTTGTAACCAATTTCCGATTTAATTCGATACGTTTATTCTACCATTTTCTAATGCTAACTAATCATAAGATTCGATCAAAATTCGATCATTGGTTTGGGGTAACATTTATGCAAGCCTGGTCTTATTCTTTCACGCAGTTCCTCTTTGGTGGTTGTCAGTTATTCCGAATATCTATCTTGGTTTCATTCAAACATGTTTGGGATGCCACATTTCGAAAATATTATTTTTATTAGAAGGCTTTGAAACTTAAGTTGCCGTGGAGATGACAAGTCATTAAAATAAAAGACGAAAAGACACAAATTTGTCAGTATTAATAGTGAAGTTTATAACTCTTCAAGTACCTACACTAATAAAGAAGTATGGCAGATAATTTGACTTTGCAGGAGAAAATTGAAATAGTAAAACTTCGTGGTAACAACGACAGATCCGAAAGGGAAGTATGTAGAATTTTCAATAACATGCATCCGGAGCGTCGAAATATTAGCAGAGCTACAGTTGGAAGAGTAAACAAAATTTTCAATCAGTATGGAGCTGTTAGTAAACATATCCTGAAGAATATTAATACTGTACAAAGGCAGAGACGAAATAATTCTGAACAAATTCGAAATTATTTTAATAATAATCCGAAAACAAGTGTGAGAATTGCAAGTTTGGACATCAACTTACCGCGTGAAACAATAAGGAGAAATCTTAGGAAATATAATAATATGAAGCCCTTTAAACCAAAGTTTCTTCACACCTTAGAAGAAGGCGATAATGAAAAGAGGATGGAGTATAGTTTATGGGCTCAAGGAGAATATCTAAATAACAGGAATTTTCTGAAAAAAATTTTGTTCAGTGACGAGGCAACATTCACAACCAATGGAACAGTTAATTCTCAAAATTCAAGGTACTGGACGGAAGAAAATCCACATTGGATAATAAATTGCAGAAGACAGTACTCCCAAAAAATAAATGTTTGGTGCGGAATATTACATACCAGAATAATTGGCCCCTTTTATTTGGAAAACAATTTGAATGGTCAAATTTTTTTGAATTTTTTGAAAAACGAGTTTTCCAACGCTATGGATGAACTTCCACTAGCAGAAGAGGCCCATATTCTATTTCAATTAGATGGCTGTTCCATCCACAATAGCAGGATTGTTAGAGATTGGCTGGAAGAAAATTTTCCTAATCGGTGGATAGGGCGAAATAGTTCACTGATTGAGTTTCCCCCCAGATCCCCGGACTTGACTCCACTTGATTTTTTTTTTGGGGCACCGTTAAGGAAAAAGTATACAAAACTCGCCCAACGAGCAAAGAGGAACTGCGTGAAAGAATAAGACAGGCTTGCAGAGATATCACCCCAAATCAATTATTGAATGTTTTGGTTAACATTAGAAAACGATATGATAAATGTATCGAATTGAATGGAGATTTGGTGGAACAGTCCAAAATTTAATGTGTGGGCATTGTCATGTTAATACATTCTTTTGTAGTGGTTCATTTATGTTTTTGATATTGATAATTATATTATGATATAAAGATGTGTATTTCTATTCTTTGACAACAAACTGCAGTGTGCTAATAAAGATAACTATATCGCACATAAAGTTGTTATGTTCTGAAGAAGTATTTCAAACCATATTATTTACAAAATTGTTATTTAATATACAACTATTTGAATTATTTTGACAGTGATTGGTATATTTTACTTATGCCATATTTCTGTTAAAAAACATTATTTTATCTTGAAATTTCAGTCACAACCATTTGAAAGCATCACAAATCCAGTGGCGTCGTCTTTCATATAAAAAAATCGCTAGTATGTTTTTTGGATTTTTGACCTTGAAAAAAATTCGAAGTAGGCCTTGAAAATTTTATTTATATTTCGACTTCACAGCACTCTAATAGAACTATTGACGCTCTATCTATTGAAAAAAAAAACTTCTGAATCGGATAATAAATAACAGTTTTAGAGAGGTGGCCCGCTTTCAAATGGGTCACTCTGTATATATATATATATATATATATATATAGATATAGATTATCAAATTCTCTGGTCTATCACAATTTGCATTCAATTCGAAATGCCGACCACAAGATAGCTAGCTATTTCTGGCTTTGGCCTCATCAGCTGTGGGTTGGCATGGTCCTCGTATCGAAGACAAACTGTGATAGATATCGAGAGGATTAGAAATGAATCGTGCCTTTACGGCAAGCGACACATAAATGAAACCACCTAGGGTGTAACACTATAAGGAAATGCTGTCATAGTGTTACACCCTAGGTGGTTCCACTTATGTGTCGCTTGCCGTAAAGGCACGATTCATTTCAAATCCTCTGGATATCTATCACAGTTTGTCTTCGATACGAGGACTATGCCAATTGAACATTTCGAATTGAATGCAAATTGTGATAGACCAGAGAATTTGATAATCTATTTATCAGTTTCCTGATTCATCTTGCTTCATAGCAAATAACACTTTCTCTCTCTCTCTCTCTATATATATATATATATATATATATATATAGGTTATAGGTATATATAAGGTTCAGAACATTTTAATTGGCCTAATGTCATAAATGAATATTCCGTTAATATGGTCACCTAATTTCAAACCATTCCCCCAATCGAAACATGAGAACAATATAACAAAAGATGACCAAAAATCTACAATGAATGACAATATTGGATCAATTATATTAGTGACTATTTTATATGTCATTAAGGAGCATTAAAATTTATCTGAAGAGAAGACAGTATTGAAGAAATTACAAACCATTATATATTAGAATTTGAGGTTTTTTGGTTGAGTGCGAGTGTTAGGTTAGGTTAGTTTGGTGTCAGGGAAATTGATCTCTGTTCGAAGTTTTTATGTAAGGGTCAACATTCGACATATTTCACATTGCAAACACTTCTGATCAGTTGTGATTGGACAATGAGAAAGTGTTGAGAATTTGGCATGAAGATGTTAAATTCAAAGAAGACAGTGCTATATTAAGATTTTTTTAATATGCAGCTTCAGACGAAGAGGAAGCCCTGCAATGTTCAAAGAACACCACGTGAATCAAGGGACAGGAGATACGAATTATTATCATTCACTTTGGATTTTTGAATTTATAAGAGCACCGACCGTGAAAATATCTATAGAAGAGAGACAAGTCTCCGACCCTTCTACGATGGTCCAATGAAGTGAGCGAGTCTGTGAGCGAAGAATCACCAACAAGGCGGATTGCCTTTCTCTGAATAGAATCGAGAAAACTCAATGAATGTTTTGGTGCCGAACGCCACACATGAGAACTATATTCCAAGACAGGTCGTATCTGAGCCTTGTAGATCATTAGAAGCTGACGAGAAGTGAAGTATTTCTTCGCACGAAATAAACTTCCATGTTTCTGGGAAGCACTTTTAGCGATCGATCTCACATGGTTTTCCCATGAGAGATTATCAGTGATCGCAATTCCTAGCATCGAGATACTTGATTTTGTAGGAATAGTTACTTCTGACATCTGAATACTATATGATAATAGATCGGCTTTCCTTAAGAAGAGACATGCCTAGGTTTTCCTAGCATTAAATTCCATCAAGTTCATGTTACCCATTCTATTATTTTCACTAAGTCATCGTTAATTTTATTGACAAAAATGTTTCTTTGAACATTTGTTTCTCGAGCTGGTATGGGAAATCTGGAAGAGAAACTAGTATGGAGAGTACTGTCGTCCGCAAAACTATGTTGTGAACAAGATGTTTTCTCGAGCAAATCATTGATATGAAGAAGAAACAAAGTGGGCGCCAGGACTGAACCCTGTGGAACACCTGAATTTATTGGGAAAGAATATCAGATGATACCCCATCAACAACCACATACAGAGACCTATCAGACAAGAAACTCTTCAACAAAGCACACAACTGAGGAGGCAGTTTAGAAAGGAGACCCCGATGCCAAACTCGTTTCTTCAAATTTTTCGATTGAATGCTGTCAAATATGAGAAACATAAGCCAGTTAGTCACTGGTTGATCTTTGATAGCGAAATCCGTATTGTCGATCATCAATTATTCCTGATTTCTCTAGATATTTGATGAGCTCCATATCGATTGCTTTTACCATGACTTTGAAAATGATAGAAAGCAATGCAATTGGTCTATAATTACAAGCTATGGTTTTCTTTCCTTTTTTGGGAACTGGCTGAACTCTTGCTGCCCTCCAGGACTTAGGAAAAACATATTTTATACATTATTTGAGAACATTATTATTCATCTAGAGAGTAGAGAGAAAGAAGTTTTGAGGAAATTAAAAACTAGGGTTAGTTATATATATATATATATATATATATATATATAGGGTTAGATATATATATATATATATATATATATATATATATAGGGTTAGTTATATATATATATATATATATATATATATATATATATATATATATATATATATATTATGGGAATATAAAGAATTCAGTTGGGTGCGAATGATATCAGTTTGGTGTTAGGACAATTGATCTCTGTTGGAAGTTTTCGTCAAGGGTCAACATTTCTCACAATGCAGGCACCTCTGAACACAGTTGTAATTGGACAATGAACTAATTGTTGAGAATCACAAACAGCGATATAGAAATTTTTAAATTTCCATGTGCACACTGGCATTATTGTTTTTCTCCAAGTCAGTCTAAAAAATGCGAAACTTCTATAAAAGTAGTTATATCAAATAATTAGAAATACTTTCGATAATATTTATTTAATTGTATTATTTTCGTTGATTTCTATTTTTTCGCAATGTCAATCTTGTAATTTCACATACTAGATTATAGGTTATTTCATCATTAGCTATTCATTCAAAGGGCACTACCTAAGCGTTCGAATAAAATTCACATTAGGCTGAATATCAAATCAAAATGAAAATCAAAGACAGAGCGACGCAAAATGCGTGCAAACGAGTCGTCACAGAATCCGCCTAATGTTATTTTCTTTTACCCCATTATTCACGACAGTAATTTGTGACTCATATTCCTTCGACACCAACATCCCTGGAAATAAGGGAAACATCGCGTTTCCACATCCATTACCGTCTGCCAAAACTCTCGCGAGTTCTCCGACAATCCATCATTGTATATCGTGCCGATGTACCCCATAAAATTCCATTATTTGAACTGCTTGGGTAGGTTTTCCTAATGTCTAACGCTCTAGGGAACGCTAATAAGGGTAATTCGGTCAGGCCAGGGTGATTTTGAAATCTGATAATGGCGAGATTTGCCGTAGGAAATCATTCATTAGAGACCAGGGTTCATGAGATATAATCACGAATTATTTGAAACTATTGGCATCTATTCTATTTTGCCAAATAGTTGAGCAATTGTATTCGAAACAGCAAAGAAACACGGAGAAAATCAGCTACAGAGTGAATATACAGTCTGAAATGAGCCCGCAATCACGGTGTAGTTGTTTGAAGGTTATCTCTCTGTGTCAGTGAATCATATTATTTGAATTTGACTACCAAAAGAGATAAAAAACCAATGGATTCTTGAAAAAGTCTGTTGTTAAAATTTTGAAAGCTAAATCTCCCGTTTACAAAACTCAGATCAAGTATTAGTATAGTACATAACCACGACCAGAGACAGTATCAGAATATATTGAAGCAGGAAATAAAATCAAAAAAATAGTCGAAACCACCAAAATACAAAAAATCGATTGAAACGTATTATCCTCGTTTACTATTTTTTGCAAAAGCTGTTGGTAAAAACCTCACTTCTGGTTCTTTTCCTCCTCTAACAGATGATCCACCGCTGCCCATCCAAAATTGAATAGTTCTGTTAAAATGCTTGCTGGTCTTAAAACTACATTTTAGAATGAATAGGAGAATGCCTGAAAACACAGTTCACCAATAAAACGAAGAATATCCTCATGAATCTGAACTAAAGCTGTACTAAATGCCTTAGCAAAATTTTTTGAATATATTTTATATGAAAAACTTTATTGGCACATGAAAAATCAAATTTCGGCTTCCCAACAAGGATTCTGTAGAAATAAATCAGTAGAAACGAACTTGCTTACTTTTACATGTAACATCACTGATATGTTAGAGAGTGGGGACAGGTAGACTGCCTTCATTTAGACTTCGAGAAGGCCTTCGATAAAGTCAATCATGATATCATCTTGAAAAAGTTATGGTGTCAGTGAACCTGTCTTTTAACTAATGATTACGTACCTCATAGATCAGGAGTTCCACAAGGATCAAATCTGGGTCCACTGCTTTTCATCATTTTTATTAATGATTTTACTGAGTCTCTATCCTCGAAGTGCTTAATGTATGCGGATGATTGTAGAATTTACAGGAAGATTAGTGATTCAGTTGATCATGAGCAGCTGCTTTCACATCTCAACGTACTTCATAACTGGACTATTGCTAATAAATTACCTCTCAACTTGAGCAAGTCATCACTTATGACTTATAGCAGGTCACTAAATTTCACTAACCATTCATATCATCTGACGGAAAATCAAACATTGTCTAGATCGGTAGAGATTAATGACCTTGGAGTAATTTTTCAGAGCCAACTCAAATTTGACAAACATATTTCAGCAATAACTCGAAATGCCCAAAAACTACTTGGATTTCTCAAGCGCTCGCTGCATGAATTTGTTTGTATAAATACAATAGAACTATATAATTCCATCGTCCTCTCACTTTTGGAATGTGCCAGTATAATTTGGGATCCGTCCACAGTCAATCATAAAAAAAAGATTGAAACAATCCAAAATAAATTTATTGTCTACCTATATTACAAGAAATATGGTGTTGGTGCAGGACACTCTTCATACGAGCCACACAGAAGAGAATTTCTTATTGATAAATTGGAAAATAGACGAACTCTGCAAAAAATATTGTTTATTTTTAAACTACTCAGTGATAAAGTATCTGATTCGTATTTTCTCTCGGAATTGAAAATATATGCACCATCCCATATGATTCGTCCTAGAACTACGTTTTTTTACATTCCCAGGTCTCCAAATTCGATAGATAGTATGTGCGCAACAGTAAATAAGCATGCGGATAAAATTTTAGTTGAATTATACAATATCAATTATAATCAATTCAAATTGTGTTTACGAAACGTTGACATTTTGTAAACAATGTTCGTCATGGAAGAATCTTCATCATATTAATTTTACTCATTATAGTTTCCCAAATTTAACCAGGTGTTCTCAAATAAACATGTCTAGTATATAATGACTTCAGAGATATAGGGGTAGCGATACATTTTACCATTTTTTTCCTTTTTGTATTTCTCATTGAGGTAGTTTTGTTTATCTTTTTCTCCTATTCGGAAATTTTGGATATGTATTTTTGTATATCGATTTATATATGTATCGCCGTATGTAATGTATAGAGGAGAGTACCAATTTATAGTAGCATTTAGTTTCTAGTTAGCTTTAGGAAAGAGAAATCCTGTAATTAGGGCCTTATGGCCTGTTTGTATTTCTTCTACAAAAAATAAACATTTAGTGAAGTGTCGTGGGGGTGAAAATTATAAAATCAGGGAAGGACTGACTGCATTGTTGAGAGCTCGAATCAAAAGTTGAAAAACAAAAATGTGCGATATTGATTACAACAAATTTTAACAACAATTTACTATAAAATTATACGGACAAGGAAAAAAATGTTTAAAGCAGAGGATTATATCTAATAAATAATATTTGCATAGTAACTTTAACATTTATTCATTCATATTCTGCAAAAAAAACGAGTTTTACTAAAACAATCATTATTATGAATTATATAGCTACAGTGACTTTCTTTTATATCCCCCCCCCTTTTGTTTTTTGAACGGGTCATCTCAAAAAATTGAAAGTTGGGGTAATGAAATTGATGCATGAATTATATTCAGGAGTGAAATCGACAGATGAAAATTTTAAGATGGCGACTGTGCATCATCTGGGAAAAAAAATTAAATGGAAGGGGGGTCTTGGGACACATCCTTCTGCAGCCGCTGACGAATACTGTACACCCCTAGAATATTGAGTCAATATCTTCAACTACTACAAATGAGGGATGTTTAATGATTGCGTAAATACATCGACGTTTAACTTCATAATTTGCGGAAATAAGCTGAGTTCAGTTCAGAAGATGTTCGAAATGGTTGCCTTGAACTTCTTGACATAAGAACAGCCTATTCGATTTCAATAATAATAATATTTATTTCTGTGGTTGAAAAGTACAGTTGAAAAAAAAAAATAATTCACAATAAATAGAGGCAATTTCACTAAAAAGTCCAAAAGTAAATATAAAAGACTTATTGATGTAAATAACTACATGTAACCATATTATAAAAGTCATTCAAAATAATATGAACAACATAATAACACAAAGAGCCCAAAAGTAATGATAAACATCCATAAGCAATAGAAGTAATAGACGTATAAATATAAATAGTTGCAGACTATAAAAATATCAATATAATAATATAAACAACACACAATTTCGGCGATTCAGAGCAAAACACTCGGGACAAAACACTATAACCAAATTTGCTTTAAGCTGAAGATCTCAGGTTGGCTGATAAGTGAATTCTTGAAGTCCTTCGAAGCAGGATTTTTTTCAGCTGACTTTTGTTAATATTTGGGAAATTTTTGAGAGTTATTGGAAGCATATTATATAACTAACACCCACTGTACTCCGCCCTTTTTCATACAGACAAATTCTACGAGCGTTTGGTAATAGTATATTACGAGGTATATTACTTTATGAGGCGGAGAAGCATGACTTTTCTTGACGCGCCCGATATTACGCGCCGAACGAAGTATTTTTTTTCAAACGTAACAATTTTCAACCATAAATAGTACAATTCATACGCTATTTTTACTCGAAATTAACTGTGACAACTATCAAAGTCGTCTAGATGTTAGAAATTAAAATAATTAAGTCGTGGGTGGGATTTGCGTCTCCCTGGTTACAGTTGTTTCCAAGAGTGGTGCGATACAAGAGGAGTACGGCAAGTTACCGAAGACGTTTTACTGGCATATTTTAATATAATGGAAAATGAAAATAAATGGAAATCTTCTACAATGTGGTCACGATACTCTATGATAAAATCCGAGTTAGTTATTAGAAAAAATGTGGATATAAGCAAATTTTTAAAGTTACGTGCCTTTCTGAAAAAGACAAGCGAAGAATATACTGCAAAGAAGTCTAAAGTTTTCACTAAAGACTAGTTTGATTAATTTTTGTTCGAAGCGCCAGATAAGTTGTATTTAGGATTGAAGGTAAAAAAAATTATATTGCAAAGCATGTAGTATACTCTACTAAATTATAAAAATATTTCAGATTGTTTTGTTGATTGGGGTTATCGGCGCCTGTCGATGCGACGAATTGGTAAAAATGAAGACTGGAAACATTGAGGATAAAGAAAATGTAATAATCATCAAAATCCCAGACAGTAAAACACGACAAATTAGATCTTTTACGATAATTGGTCAAAACTACATTAAACTGTATAAAAAGTATGCATCACTGCGGCCTGAAAATTTCACAGAAAACCGATTTTTCTTAAAGTACCAAAATGGAAAGTGTTACCGAAGCATCATGGGAATACATTCGATCAGCGCAGTAGCCCAAAAAGTAGCTAGTTATTTAAATTTAAACGATGCAAGCGCATACACGGGTCACTGTTTACGACGAACTTCAGCAACACTTTTAATTGATGGAGGCGGAAATCTAGAATGCCTCAAACGACATGGGGGCTGGAAATCAAGCACGGTTGCCGAAGGATATATAGAGGATTCAATGAGAAATAAGAACGATAATGCTCAAAAAATTTTAAACCCTCATGATTCGCCATCATCGGTAATGATTGCTGAAAGTTGTGCTCGACCATCGTCATCAGTATCATCAACAATCACCAATGCGTATCAAGAGTCGGGAACATTTTTGCACGGTTTCAATTTTGAAAATGCTTCATTAACTAATTGTACTTTTAATATTACTATGAATAAAAATGATGTTTAATTGTTGTTAATGACATTTGTATTGTTGCTTTGTGACATGTTTCATATTGTTGCCATGACAACATTTTTCCCTCCGCCGTAAAGAAATGGGAAAAAAAACTGCTGTCGGCGGAGACATCAAACTTTGACAGGATCAAGTTAGATAAGTAATGTCATCATTATTTGACGTTTGAAGAAAAAATCAGATCTTCAGAACGAATATTAAGGTTATGTTGAGGACTGAAAATTGGATTAATTTTTGTAAACGTATGCCCTAGCCTCCAGTGAATAAGTGCTGGATACTGTAAGATTTTTTAGGCGTTTGAAAGCACTCTACATGAATCTTGGTACCCTAGCTAAGCTATTATTCTATCAGCGTATTTCTGGAGGAGAAATATCCTCTGGACAGAAGCACTCAAACCCCATTCGAAAGAAAAATTTTATATTTCGCTATCTTTCTCATTTCTGTTACCAGAAATTTGCATCGATCTGATTTAAACGATAAGGAAATTCAAACCTGCCAACTGTCAGTTCCGAAGACGTTGAGTATGCCCTATCTCTGCTCTCAATGATTTGTTTGAATTTATGTCACGGACGTTTTCCCGCAGTAAATTTGGTTCTATTGAATAATTTCTCAGTGACAGGTTAATTTATCGGAATTGAGAAAGAAGGTTGAAGATCATTTCCAATGGAATTAATTCAGTCCGAAAGGAGGACTGACAATTTATTCTTGTCTGAACGAGTTTTCTGGATCTCTTCTGGGATCACCTTCAGTGACACCATGAAAATAAACTCGTTTTACTCCGTTCCTGGGACTGTCAAAGGTCATCAGAGGGCTGGTGGCGTTGAATTTTCATGTTGATCAGTTAGGTGAATTTATTTGTACTAAAGGAAAAAAATGGCGTACGAATTATTGTTTTCTTGCAGTTTGGTGAATATTCAATACTAATAAGAACATGTAATTTAGGGATTCTATAATTCCCTTGGCTCTCTATTGAAAACGAAAACTGCTAAGCAAAATAAAATTGCAAAAATGTCAGAGGTTTCCCTAAAAACGATATCAGAATCACTTCTACCTCACATTCTCCAAAAAACCTTTTCTAACTTCATTTTTTTGAACTGCAACTTCTCCCTATTCGATACTAAACGGGTCTCTTTGGATCTCTGTTCATGATTCTATTTGCAATACTTGTGACCAAGCTTATTTTCATTCCCGTTTCATTTTCTACAGATACAAATGATCTTTTTGTGACCATTGGAGAGACTTTCATCCAGGATGCCTTTTTTTTTAAAATTCAGTCAAAGGAGAAAAATAAGCGAAAGCTCAAGGTGTGAAGTTATGCCACACGAAATTAAAGAGCCATTACCATAAACTTGCCCCAAAAATTCAAATATACAAATTTCTTCCAAGTGTAATAGGAGACGGCCTTTATTTCCATAGATACATAAACGATTGATAATGGGTTTCCCTGATTTTGATTTTACATTTGTTAATTGTGATGTCAATCCGCTATAAATAATCAAGTTCTTAACCACTAACTGAAACTTATATTCGATTTAATTTTTTTCATATTGTAATGATTCGTGATTCTACATTATTTATTCTACCCGTGATATATCTTATTTGTGTATAAGTATCTTATTGATTTTACTATCGGGTGTCTTATAGTCACATTTATTTCACAAACTAGTGGACCTTCGATTCGTGAGATGAACTCAATTCACCAAATTGTGGTTTGTAAATACGTTTTGACTTGTAAGAAGTGAATGTATATCATTTTATTACCAAGTTTGATAAATATATTCACTTCGATTTAAAAAACATAAATGAACTCTTGAAACTTCTGATGATTGAAATATTGAACTTTCCATAGACTTTGTTGGAAGAAATGAATTCATTCCTTTGTTCATTAAACAAATGAATGTAACTAGATAGAATGATTTATATTTGCTATTGTCATGATCTTCTAAACTACTTGACGTTATTTTGCACAAAATTTCATACCTATGATTTAAGACGGTCTGATGCTTGCATTTCGAACACCTGTAATAATCACCCAATTAACAATAAAGGGTGAGATTGGAAACTTTGGCGTAATAGTTGAAACTTTTTCTAGAGATCAATTAACCTAACACCAAACTGATATTTTTGCACTCGAAGCGCGTTTCGCTAACAAGGTGAGCATCTTCAGGAGAAGAAAATTGATATTGTATCAATCTTCAAGTATCAATTTTATTCTCCCGAAGATGCTAACTTTGTTAGCGAAACTCGCGTAGAGTGCAAAAATATCAGTTTGGTGTTAGGGTAATTGGTCTCTAGGAAAAGTTTCCATCCAAATGATAAGTGAAAATCGGCCTGACAAGTGAAATCACCCTGGCTTGAAATACCGTAATGTATAACGTGGTTTTGGTACTCTCACTTGTAAAAATACTACTGCTTGAATTATTTACGAAAATTTTTTTCGAGCTCAGGGGCCGTTCATAAAATACGTCACACTAAAATCAGCTTTTTTTGACCCCCCCCCCAGTGTCACACTGTGACAAACTTTTTGTGACCCCCCCCTAGAAATATTTCGTCACAAAAACTAAGACCCCCTTCCTGCTGAGCATGATAAATTCTGAATGATAGTACACAAATTCTGAAAATTTAAAATATTTATTAAGTTTTTATAATAAAATTTGAATAAATTAATAAATATCTTTCATAACAAAAATATAAATAATAAATAATATTTCTAAGATATTTATAAATAATTTCAATATGGATGGCCACAAATAATGAACATATTTTACATAATCAGAAGATTCAATACTCAATAACACAATGAAACAGTAAAAAATCGCTTTATTTTGTTTCATTTGTACAGTGAAATATAGTGTACTGTAACAAGATTAATTCGCATTCTCAATTGAAAATTCATTCGCAAAGATGGAGTCACTATAGATTTGATTGAAAAATCTGACGATTTTAGGAATTCGTTAGAAGATGTCGCACGTGTAGATTTCTACCAAAATCTACTGAAGATTTCTTTCATACCAAAATTTTTCAATTTTCGTCAGAAATCTACTAAAAAAGTAGATTTCTACCAAAAGTGGTCCCGCTGGCTAGCGTTCATGTCAAAGAATAATAAACGGCGAACGTCACGTTGCCGTATACCCCCCGTCCCCCCTTGTCACATCTTGTCACACTCAGCCAGACCCCTCCCCCTCCCCCCTTGTATGCAAACGTATTTTATGGACGGCCCCTCACGAATATTTTGAAAATTTTCCCGAGCCGAGGGCGAGGAATAATTATTTTGAAATATTACCCATGCGGGAAAAATTTCCAAAAATACCTGAGTTGCCATGGTAACGCGAAACAAAATATCCCAAAAAAGAGTATCTCTACGGTTACTGCCTATAAATAATCCACCCTTTTGCTAAATATATATAATCAAAAATTTGGTTCCCGTTTCTAAACACTTTTGGAATTGAAAATTCGTCACGAAGCTCCCGTGGGTTTGAATTAACATATCGGAAAATTTTGTCGAGAACTTTTTTAGAAAAATCGCAATTCGAAAAAAAATGGAAATAATTGAAGCTCTAAGCAGGATATGAGTCAGAAAACTATGGAAAATTCTCGATCTTCATGTGGCAACGTCAATGAAAATATCCCAATTCCACCGAATTAAACTTCATCATGAGAATACTCTCGTTGAAATGTCTAACTCCGCTGGCGATTTGTTCGTGTGGAAACGCGAGCAGTTTCCCAATGAAAATGAATTGGCCTGTTATGCACAGCTGGTGGTATTCACATCTATTCGACAGCATTCCCATTAATAATGATGAAACGATTCAGAACTCTCATTGCAGCTTCTGCATATTGTTTTTTATGACGTTGCGATTCATCAGGATGGCTATGGAAGAGTGGTTGAATAAAGCATATTCACATTACTTATTTCACGCAAACGATGTTTGTTCTATGCATAAAATGGCTCTCAGAATATTTAATGTCTTATTCCAGACAAGGATTATTTTACAAGGGACAGATCCGGCCTGTCCTCAGCTACCATTTTTGTTGAATATTCTGGGAGTTTATCGGTTGGTTTGTCGGTATTGAGTTTCGACGTTTCAAACCTCAAAGGACCATTTCGTCTTGCTTACCGAGACCAAAGGACATGATTCCTCCCGAAAACCAAGGAGTACATAGCATCACATGCGAAGACTGTGGTAAGCAATATATTGGCCAAACGAATAGGAGAATGTCAGCTAGAGTGCAGGAAGGCAAAAACAGCATAAGGACAAAACAAACATCTTCCGCCCTCTTTCAACACCAACACCAGACGGGTCATAAAATAAATTTCGAGGCAGAAAAGCAAATAGGGCAGGCGAACCATTTCAGAACACGCCAAATTAAGGAAGCCATCGAGATAGAAAAACATGGAGAATTAAACAAAAGAGACGACTCTCAGAATATACCAAATGTCTGGAAGGCCCTCATCAACAAAAAGAAAAACAGTTCAGAAAACGGTGCTTTGGTGGATGCAGGTCGCCACAAACCAGACCGACCATTATTACCTGAACAGTCATTAGCCGAAGGTCCGACAACCATAATCGACCCGACGGCTGATGGAACGGATCATATCGGCTACAATTTACGACCAAGAAACTATTAAAAACTGGCAAAAGTTTTTCGAACAACAGTTGCAAGCACCAAGTAGGAGCAGTAACATTCTTGAAAATGCCAACTGAGATGTATATATATACATATATATATATATATATATATATATATATATATATATATATATATATATATATATATATATATATATATATATATATATATATCGGTATATATCGGTATAATATATATATATATATATATATATATATATATATATATATATATATATAGAAGAGATCCTCGATCTCCAGTGATGATAGCCAGCTAGTGAGACAACTCAGACCTAGACGCAAGGTCACTCACTCTTGAAAATGGCTCCGAAATGGGAGTCGAAACGTAGACAAGTAAATCTTTCCAGACGCGGATCAACCGGAAGTTCCAGCCAGCACATTTCTGACCGCGGAAGCCTAGCCGATCAAATATATAAATATATATATATATATATATATATATATATATATATATATATATATATATATATATAAAGAGATGAACACGCCATAAAAGAGCTAACCAGAAAACGAGTCTCTGGCAAAAACCTAATAATCTGCACTGATAGTAGACAAGCCCTACTAACCTTGAATAGACAACGTTTTATCTCAAGGTGAGCACTAGAGTGCCACCAAGATTTAGCTAACGCCTCGGTAGATAATAATATCGTACTAAGGTGGGTGAAAGGGCACGACAGGAGCAAAGGTAACCGCATTGCTGACTCTTTGGCCAGGATGGCGGCTGGACTGAAAATTTTGGGACCAGGTGACACCCATGGCCTGACGACTTCGACAATTGCGGAACTAGCCAAACGTTACACCCATACTCAATCCCTCAAGAGATGGGATGAAACCAAAGGATGCAGTTTTGCCAGGATTACCTTGGGCGACCCTGGGAAGCTGGATCCGAATAAATATTTGGCGATGACCAGGAAGAACCCCCGTTTAAGAGTGGAATTTCTGACTGGACACTGTCAACTAAGGAAACACCTCCATATTATGGGGCTAGTGGACACACCTCTATGCAGGATGTGTGAACAGGAAGATGAAACTGTCAGGCATGTCTTATGTGAATGTCTGGAGCTATCGTCGATAAGAGAGTGTGTGTTCGGTGAGTCTTGGCCTACACCTGCCGATATTAAGGAGATGTCCCCTGGTGACCTGCCCTCCTTCCTGGATAAGGCAGGTTGGACAATGTCCTAGGAGGGCGACTCCTTGGGAGGATGTACAATGGGCCATATTGTGGCCTAAGTGCTGTGGGTCTATACTCACCCTCCCTACTCTACAGATACAGATATATATATATATATATATATATATATATATATATATATATATATATATATATATATATATATATATATATATATATGTAGAAATTGATGTTTTCACGGATCTTCGATATGCTAGATGAATTTTTCTGGGTTTTTTATCCGTTAGGTATCTTCTGAATTGTTCGACGTTTCGAATTCCATTTTGAATTCATTCTCAAGAACTGTGAGACGAATATCTGTCCATACCGTCCTGGTCAATCACTCCCCTTACGAAGTAACCAAGCAAGAGTAAGCAAAGACTTCAATTGTCTGTTCTCCATGGGAACTGGTATTTATAATGATTCTCCTCTGTTATTATCCGACTAAGTCCGATATTAAGGTTGTATCCTGCCCATCCAGGTATTATGTAGAAATTGATGTTTTCACGGATCTTCGATATGCTAGATGAATTTTTCTGGGTTTTTTATCCGTTAGGTATCTTCTGAATTGTTCGACGTTTCGAATTCCATTTTGAATTCATTCTCAAGAACTGTGAGACGAATATCTGTCCATACCGTCCTGGTCAATCACTCCCCTTACGAAGTAACCAAGCAAGAGTAAGCAAAAAAAATTCATCTAGCATATCGAAGATCCGTGAAAACATCAATTTCTACATAATACCTGGATGGGCAGGATACAACCTTAATATCGGACTTAGTCGGATAATAACAGAGGAGAATCATTATAAATACCAGTTCCCATGGAGAACAGACAATTGAAGTCTTTGCTTACTCTTGCTTGGTTACTTCGTAAGGGGAGTGATTGACCAGGACGGTATGGACAGATATTCGTCTCACAGTTCTTGAGAATGAATTCAAAATGGAATTCGAAACGTCGAACAATTCAGAAGATACCTAACGGATAAAAAACCCAGAAAAATTCATCTAGCATATCGAAGATCCGTGAAAACATCAATTTCTACATAATACCTGGATGGGCAGGATACAACCTTAATATCGGACTTAGTCGGATAATAACAGAGGAGAATCATTATAAATACCAGTTCCCATGGAGAACAGACAATTGAAGTCTTTGCTTACTCTTGCTTGGTTACTTCGTAAGGGGAGTGATTGACCAGGACGGTATGGACAGATATTCGTCTCACAGTTCTTAAGAATGAATTCAAAATGGAATTCGAAACGTCGAACAATTCAGAAGATACCTAACGGATAAAAAACCCAGAAAAATTCATCTAGCATATCGAAGATCCGTGAAAACATCAATTTCTACATAATACCTGGATGGGCAGGATACAACCTTAATATCGGACTTAGTCGGATAATAACAGAGGAGAATCATTATAAATACCAGTTCCCATGGAGAACAGACAATTGAAGTCTTTGCTTACTCTTGCTTGGTTACTTCGTAAGGGGAGTGATTGACCAGGACGGTATGGACAGATATTCGTCTCA
The DNA here is from genome assembly GCA_032362365.1 of Zygogramma bicolorata. Classification (NCBI taxonomy): domain Eukaryota; kingdom Metazoa; phylum Arthropoda; class Insecta; order Coleoptera; family Chrysomelidae; genus Zygogramma; species Zygogramma bicolorata. Next base: position 564,210 of record JAVJAQ010005123.1, on the reverse strand, counting down.
CAGTTCTTGAGAATGAATTCAAAATGGAATTCGAAACGTCGAACAATTCAGAAGATACCTAACGGATAAAAAACCCAGAAAAATTCATCTAGCATATCGAAGATCCGTGAAAACATCAATTTCTACATAATACCTGGATGGGCAGGATACAACCTTAATATCGGACTTAGTCGGATAATAACAGAGGAGAATCATTATAAATATCAGTTCCCATGGAGAACAGACAATTGAAGTCTTTGCTTACTCTTGCTTGGTTACTTCGTAAGGGGAGTGATTGACCAGGACGGTATGGACAGATATTCGTCTCACAGTTCTTGAGAATGAATTCAAAATGGAATTCGAAACGTCGAACAATTCAGAAGATACCTAACGGATAAAAAACCCAGAAAAATTCATCTAGCATATCGAAGATCCGTGAAAACATCAATTTCTACATAATACCTGGATGGGCAGGATACAACCTTAATATCGGACTTAGTCGGATAATAACAGAGGAGAATCATTATAAATACCAGTTCCCATGGAGAACAGACAATTGAAGTCTTTGCTTACTCTTGCTTGGTTACTTCGTAAGGGGAGTGATTGACCAGGACGGTATGGACAGATATTCGTCTCACAGTTCTTGAGAATGAATTCAAAATGGAATTCGAAACGTCGAACAATTCAGAAGATACCTAACGGATAAAAAACCCAGAAAAATTCATCTAGCATATATATATATATATATATATATATATATATATATATATATATATATATATATATATATATATATATATATATATATATTGTCCGAAAAAATGTATTGCTGATTTTTGCAGTCCGACAGTCCAAATATTATATATTAACCGTCTCCTGCCCGCACAAGGCTTCAGCTTCCGAGTGCACTCGAAAAAGGAAATGTAAAATAAATAAGAATCTTCTTCAATTATTTCGAAAAACTTGTTTTACCTGAAAGTTATCTAATAAAAAAAACTCATTGTTGAAAATGTCTTCTGAAATCTAAATACCGCTAATTATTACCAATTGCCAACACTTCGAAGATTTTTTCTTCTAGTTTTTTGTGCTAGTAACCTACTACAATCTGAAAAATTCGAGAATTAATATTGGAATCTAAACAAGCGTTAAAGGGTAGCTCTCCTTTCTACCATGATAAGTTGCTGCGCTAATTAAAATAATTCCTTCTAAAAAAACACGTTCTATCAGTCAGCATTTTCTCTTACAGTTCGAATTTGCCTTTCACAAAAATACAGGAACAAATGATATGGTCTTTATTTCCCGCATTCTAAAGAGTTCCGTGAATTTCACCTATCCTTTGTCAGCGATCTATCATGAAATCCATTCTATAAGCAGTCACACAAGAAATACTAGCACCGCCACCATTTTATTGTAAAACCTCGACATGCACCATTTTTTGAACTGCTGCAGTGTAAGATTATTTCAATCCATATATTAAACTTAAGCGAAGATATCTTCTTGCTGAGAAATGGTTTGAAGGAAGAAAGGAAAACAAATAGTTTATACTTAGCCAGGAATTCTTTGTTTTGTCACGAGAGAAGTATTGTTCAACAGAGAAAAAAATAATTTTTGTCGAAGTCCGTATACCTATACCATTTCATTTACAATCATTTGAAATAAATGATACGTTGAATATAATAATGAATGACAATTGAGGTTTGGAATTGTTTGAATTTAAAATTTGTTGCGACTTGCCACAAATATTTCACTTCTATCGGGGAATGATTTTTACAAATGAGCAATGTAAGATTCAATTTCAGATGAAGTTCTTCCGCTAACAAAAATGGTAAGTGGAATCGATATGAATTTTTAAGGCAGTTGATAGATGACGAAATAATACTAGGAAGTAAGGTTTGAGTTTGTGAGTGACAAAAGTTTGTGAAACGAGCGTAGCAAGTTGAGCAAGAAAATATAACTTACTTTCAAACACAAATATCATCCAAAGTTTTTTGTACAACTGCCCTGTTTCCATAATAAAGTAATTAAATTTGATATTTCTATGAAAACACATTTTGACATCTCTTATCAGATAACTGTTTTCATGTTATCGCATTTGCTGTGAAGTTGCCCTGCCAGGTGACGCCAAATCACCTGGTTACCAACAAACAGTATTGTTTACAGTCACGCGTTTTATTTAAAGTCACATTCAAAGTTCTTGTTGGTGTTCAATCTCTTGCAATATGAAGAACAATAGTAAGGAATTGTGTGTTTCTGACGATATTGAAGAGGCTGCAAAAAGAGCTTCAACTGAATTGTTACCGAAAATATCGGCCCAGCAGGATGACATCGCATATTCTAATTTTTGTAAAAGTGTCGAAGGAAATTTCAGCAAAACCATCTTCTTAGTCCACCTATAAAAGAAATAATAAATATGGAACCCTTCAACTTTGTGGAGCAAGTTTTCAATGATAAAGTCGAGTGTGAAAATGGTGTTAATACAAGCAAATATTTCAAGGTAATCAAGGTAATATCATTCTCAAAGCGGAAAAATGAAAGTTGAAGGCCCAAAAAATCAACAACTCTTTATATATTACTTTTGTAACAGAATTTAATTCAATCTATATAAAGAACGTAAACTTTCACGGCCGGAGGTGACTGATTCTTGGGTGTTTTCCGGGTTTGATGGCCGTGGTCCACAGGTTTTTATTCCTGACGTTTCGCCTACGACTATGGTAGGCATTATCCAAGTCTGTGAGGTAACGGACGCAATGATCTCGTTCTCACAGTAGATACTACTTTATTGACGTTATGATCGGCTTTATACCTGTTTTGTACTTGTATTTTTCACAATAAAACTTCCTCGAAAATTGGATAATTGTTTTATTTTTTGCTATTTGGTCGCAAAACATATTCGTTATTGAAAATATTTTTACACGCTACTTTGTGAACCGCATTTTTCAATACTTCTGATAACCATTGAATGTGTCACTTTTAATGACAGTTGTACAAAAAAATTTTTTGTTTGTTTCTTGGTCTGGCCCGCATCAAACTGAAAAAAAGACCCTCCCAGCAGGGACATATTTCTAGAAGAGGGATCATTTTCACGCCACAGCTCAACAGAAGTATTCTTTAGAAAATATTCCATGCATTCCTCGTATTTATCAAAATATCGGAGCTTGAATCATGTTTCCTTCAAATGGCTAATGTAAAAGTTTCGAAAAATGAAAAATGATAAAACATCGAATTGACACAGAGGTATACAAATGAAAACTGAATTATTTTTCCCATCGGCATTTTTCAAAACTTCCAGTAGGAACCCGATTTTCGAATATTATTCATAGAAAATTCCAAGTTTGACCTGCCCTGAAAAGAAGCTTACAGATGAAGCGGGGCTGCCTCCTCTACTCATTTTTCAAGCAAAAACTAACTGAAAAGTAAAATATCGACTAAGAAAACTATACGTGCGTCACTGAATAACCTGCAATTCACTAATGAGATATCATCAGGACTCAATAATCCAATTATTGCACAGCAATCTTTGAAGAGTTCCCTTCAATATTCATAGCATTCTTTACTTTTTTGCAAAGCGTTTCGACAAGAGGCATCTCTAGAGACATGACATAAACTGACGCAGATTTTGGTAAAAGTCACTTATCCGGTCACCAGAGCCCTTTGAAAAACTGATTCTACTGAGGTATTTTGAGCCGCTCAATATGGATCCAAAGTTAAAAAGGCAACGCTCCCGTTTCTTGAGGAAGAAATGACCCTTCAAAGTTCGGAAGAATGGCATATTTCGTATTCTTTCTTGCACCAGAAAGACGTTCAGTACACAAACGTTTTTATCCGTCAGGTGCCCTTTACACCTCATTTCTTCTTCAACACTTTTTTCCCAATCGTTTCTAAGATTTTTATTCTAGTTTCAAGATAAAAAAAAAATATAATTCCGTAAAAGGTGATGGGGAAGGTGTAATGAACTGTCAGGGAAACCTGATAAAGAAAATGTCTGTACCGGTCGTAATTTTTTTTTTTGCAAAAAGAAGGGCTATATCGACCGAACGAAGGTAGAGCGCAGCATCAGAGAAAATTATCTCTTGACCTCTTCAGTAGAAAAATGCATAAATTATGGAACACTTCCACTAGATACACCAAACAATAACAGGATATTCAACTCGTGATTAGGCTGTCCTCAGTTTTAATTGACATTCGATTATCAAAAGTATGAATGTCACCGGAATGTCAATCAAAACGGATGACAAAACTTGCCAAGAGTTGAATATTTTGGATTTGTTCAGTGTATCCAGTGGAAGTGTTCCATAATTGATCGATTTTTCTACTGAAGAGCTTAAAAGATAATTTTCTTTAAGCGAAACAAGATCTTGCCTGGGCTTGAATGAGATTTTTTCTATAAATAACTCTCTATTTTTGCTTTATTGTGTATATATTTTCTATGTAGGCTATTTATCTGATTCAATTTCCATATGCCTCTCATACGAATTGATCAAGAAAAAGTTATTATTTCTATGTACAGCTTATCCAATCCATCTTGGCACAAACTCAGATACTTTTTTAGTTGCACACTGGCAGTGTAGTTAAGGGGAAAGAAAAAACACCTTCTAGTAATGAATTCCAATTCATTGACCACATATAATTTTTTTTTTCATCTGAGTATACTTCAAAGAGAATGCTGGGCATATATCTCATTAGTTCTGTGCCAAGATGGATTGGATAAGCTGTAACTCAGTGCCCGTCGTGTCATATAGACAGGGTAGTAGCTGTTTCTTACAGTACCTATCAACAGAGAATGTTTAAGAATTTTGGGGTATGATAAAATTAACCGAGATAAATTTATTTTTGAAGGGCGGATTGGGGAGCTCATTCCACCCATTCACATGCAGCTTCAAATCATAATCATTGTTGAAGGAAGTTCTGAAGCCACCGAATTTCTCGGAATGAAAAACGAATGAGATTAATACCTGAGCTTTGGAAGGGTGGGGGCCACCCTGGAACTCCAAGATCCCGTAGGCATCTGTGGGACTGGAAACGGTGCATTTGCTCGGATACCATAATTCCCCTGGCAACGGAGGATTTGTGTCGGTGGTCAATTTATGTTGTTCCAAAGTTCGGCCGCAGCAACATCTGAAAATAAATTGAATAATTTAGAGTTTGTGGAGCTTTTGGAGTTCGGATATTTGAACACTGGCACTGACAAATCGCAGGGTCGCCTATGAACGCCATTATAGTTGAAGAAACACGCGGGTTGAAAGTAATATAAGAAATAAATATAAGTTTTTATCTTTATTACATACAGACATGAAAAAGTAGGGATATACATAAATAGCATTAATCACTCATCACTCAAGAATTTTCTTTTATACGACTTTCTAGCATGCCGGTCAGCAGAACAATCTCGTTGAAGACTCCAACAGTAGTCGGCCATCATGTTGCAACCCCATCTTCCTTGATTAACGACTTTCATACTAGTAGAATATCCAATGGGTATTGACCTTCGTTGTGTAAAGGGGCATATTTGAAAGTATTTTTGATCTGTCAATTAAAAGGCGACATTCGTCTGGTGCGCATTTTGGCAAACTCATTTCTACAAATTGTTCTTTTATATCGTCACAGAAAAATATTTTTTGTTTCCTGAGAGAAAAAAGCTAGCAGATCCCTATCTCTTCTACGATGAAAGGTAACATTAGTACCTGAACAAAGTAAACTCTTTTCATTCAATCTAGAGGCAAGTAATTCGGCAGACTATCTGGAGAGCTTCAGGTCTCTAATAAGGTTATTTAACTCTTGTTGATTAAAACGTTGGGGATTTGCTATTTTCCTTTAAAATTACTGTCTTTTTCTGATTGCAAATTTTTTACTTCATCAGACGTTGATGTATCTTGATCATTTTCTGAGAGTGTTGGTAGACTGCTGAATATTGGAATGGGTATTTCTTCAGAGTGAGGTACAGGCCTTCTTGCTCAATCTATATCGGGATATGCCCATTTTTGTATATTGTTTCGATTGATACCCTTGATATTTACGATACAAAAATAACAATCATCGTGATGGTTTTTTTGGTACTAAAAACTTTAGGGACGTCCTCTTTCCAATTGATCATTGCCGCAAATGTTCGACGCATATTTTACATACCAAATGTGCAGCCCACGATTTATCCTGGTCTTTATTATGGTTCTTCATCATTTATCGGGTGTAGAAATAATAGCGTACGCAGCTCTCATGTAATGGTTATCAATACACTCGCATAATTCATACGAAGCCCGCCTTCGGCTCATTTCGTATCTAGGTTAATGCTCGTGAATTAATAACCATCATTACATGATAATTGTTCGATATAGGTACTATTATTTATCGCGATCGTGGAAAAATATTAGGTGAAACTCGTACATAAAGTGACTCTTTTCACTCATGCCTACGGCTCGTGAGCGCAAATTTTCCATGCGTAAAAAAAAGACCTACTCGATGTACTTGTTGCATAAATAACTATTATAATTCCGTCAATATTAGGATGGTGATTAGTTAGAGGCATGCAGCTCATTCGAGATATAGAGTTATATTTTTCTTTGACCAGGTACATACTTCAGAACTCTCTTAGAAGTATCGTATTGATAATCAATTTTGGATATAGAGTATTTTTTCGACATTTATGAAAAACTCAAAGAAAAGAAACTTCATTAAATACAATATTTGATTCTTGCCGACGACATCTTCAGGAAATTCCAAAAATCAATGGTACCTGAAAACTTATATTTCAATTCAGTATCACTACTTTGATTAGGGTTTGAAGGTATTCCTTCCGAAAAAAGGACGGCCTTCAAACTCGAAACGAAGTAGTGATACTGAAAATCTCGGCCGCGAAAGCCTAAACCATTTGGTTATATTTCAATTGTTGAAAAAAGTACAAAGAAACTTCGGATTTGGCGAGACTCGAACCAGCGCGTTATTCTGTTCAAGTTTATGGGGGGGGGGGGTTATCACTGAGAAAATTATGCGTTTCCACCATTTTATCAAAACACAAATGCATATTGGCCTACTTACAAACTTACCTTTCACAATGACATTAATTGTTAGGAAACTGTGGAATAAAAACGTCAGATTTGTTTAATCTTCATTTTTTCCATAAATAAAATTGGAAAGTAGGGAAAACAATAATTTTCGATGAAAATAAACTTCAGACTTTAGAGATAACTAATATTTGCCTTGTCAACATAAGTAAAAATAAACCGTCATAATGATATTCGTTCATGTATTCATCATACTACATATTAATATGAGTAGAATGAAAAGTATATCTTTATTGAACACAAGATAATTCAACAGAAAAATTAAATAATAAATTTAAATTTAGGATTATCAATTTCTCCCGAAATACCAGAAACTATATAATCTTCTGAGATATTCTATAATTTTGATAATAAGTTTGAATTCAATAACTGTATTCTGCGATTTTACAGAGTTACAGTGAGTAATGGTGGAATAAAATTGTGATTGATTCTTCATTCATTCATTATATTTTTTTGATATCTTCCTATATTTAATATATATTGTAATATGTTATGTGACTGACTGATCATGGGGGGGGGGTAATTACCCCCTTTTCCCCTCCCCCTTGTATACGCGCCTGACTCGAACCAACGATTATAAAGTGGACCGTCTCAGAGGGACTTAACATTTATTCAAATTTTTCCTGTCAATCATTTCAAAATTTATTTAATATTTTTTTATCTCAACCAACGGGGCCATTGGGACCAAAATTTCAGTAAATTATTGCTGGAGTGCCGTTAATAAATTCATTACAAGAATCACTCATTGTATATTAATTTGTTACAGAAAACACTGATTCAGTATAATTACAATGAAATTGATGACAGATTGACAGTAACGAAGTTCCAGAATTTGTAAAGGAAGCCGTGATTTTGAAGATGAAATGTTATACCTGAATAAGACAGAAAAATCGAGATATTAAAATTATAGTTAACGTCCACTTTCGAAATCAATTTTTGTTTATTTTGGAAATAATTCGCTACAATCATTGATTTTTCAAATCGTTCACTTGAAAAAATTGCATAATTTGGAAGACAGATCCGAATTGTGAAGTTTCTACAAAGTTGTCCCAGGTAACCAAGTATTTTGTTCTGTGATTGGTGGACCTCGTATACTACCTTTTGTGGATTAGAAATTATATTAGTGAACTGGAATCGCCTGCTTATGCGTTTAGTAAATTATAAAAAAAATGAGCATATTTACGGGTGGGAATAGAAAAAATTGTTATTAGAATAAATAGCGATATTTGAATAAGTAGCTACGTTTTCCACTTCTAAACTACTGCCCATTGTCTATCAAAGAGTGGGCTTTGCATGGAATTGATAGCAGCCACTGGATTTGTGAGCCATGATCTGTAGGTTTTTTGACCTGATGGTTCGCCTATAACTACGCTGGCTATTATCGAAAATGATTTGGCAATGGTCGAAGTCGGATGGAACTCATAGGCGCCGGAACTTCAAGATTACTATGGGGGCTCGGTCTCCAAAAATAAACATATGAGAATAATTCCAAGCTTTCGGAATTCTTTATTCCATCATCAGGGAGACTACAATATAAAATGTCATATAAAATGTAAAATTCGAAAAATATAAGTACTTACATCTTTGTTGAGAATGTTTACATATATGTTGTATTTGAGAAATAAATTTCTTGATTATCGTTTCGAATAAAACAGTAAGTACAATTTTAGTTTTATAGAACCACAACTGATCGAAAAAACAGATTGTGTACATAGATTCATGGAAACATAATTAATTTTTTATTTCAAAATTTGAAATAACAATTTGCCAAGTTTTGATGTTTAGTAAGACACTATTCATATGACATTTGACATTATTACTATGTGGTAAAGTTCTAATCAACGAATCGAACGAAAACCGCCGAGTCGGTCTCATCCATTCCCTAAGATTCTCAAAGAATAAGATGCCCCGACCCAAAAGTCCCACCCGAAACGTGAAAGAATTTTGGTTAGTTTCATAACTGTGTTTGGTTATTCTGTTCATTTGATTTTATGTCAAGTGAAAGCAAAAAGGAATATATTTCGCTCAATTGGTTGATATCCGTTTTGTATGGAATCAGTTTCCTGTGATATGGAAGACATTTCTAAGAAATTCCTCTTTGAAAGATGTGGTTCTATTGCTATTATTTTTGTTGAATGATAATCCATTTTATATGACATTTTATATTGTAGTCTCCCTGATGATGGAATGAAGAATTTTTGGAAAAACTTTAAAGAGTCTTCTTTTACAACGCTGCAGACCCTACTATAGTTATACTCTTGACTAGTCAGCGACTATTCTTCCTTTATATAAATATTTGTTCGGATAGGCTTCCACGGTCAGAAATGTGCTGGCTGGAACTTTCGGATTCAATCCTCGATCTCCAGTGATGAAACCCAGCTAGTAAGACAACTCAGACCTACACGCAAGGTCACTCTGTCTTGAAAATGGCTCCAAAATGGAAGCCGAGACATAGACAAGGAAACCATCCCAGACGCGGATCAACCGGAAGTTCCAGCCATATATTATATATCTATATCTATATATATATAGAGAGAGAGAGAGAGAGTGTGTTATAATATATAAAGGTGATGTTCACATACATGAAAAAACACGAAAGTGAATACTAATCCAAAACGACCCAAATACAGCATGTTTGAAATAATAAAAATAATTTTCATACTAGTCGGTAAGTATAGAAAAAACAAAAAAAATTATAATCACAGCCAGTTTCAAACCTTAAATGCCAAATGGCGAGTCTGAGTACTACAAAAGGAAAAAATAACCAATTTCTACGTGAAGTATATAATATATATGTAACAAATAGGATCAAAATTATAATTTTACTCATGTTAGAAGGTCTGCCGTCTTTAGTTATTTTTTAAAATAAAAATATTGGTTAACTCGTGACTACTAACTTCTTTAGAACGAAGCTCTGTAGAAGTTCAAAATAGCACAATCGTTCAGTCTTTGCTGTGTCATTGTGGACCGAAATACGTTTTTGATTTTATATATCAGATATCACATCTTTTTATTTTCATTACAATATATACGGTAGACGTACGTACCTTTGTTAAAAGGGACTACGGCTTTGAGTAACAAACTCCGGCGGTTTTGTCACTGACACTGTTGCCAGCGTGATAATAAAAATATTTATAACCCGACACCAATGAGACCGATACATAATTTGTTCTAAACGAAACATTTTTGGTATGAGAGCATGATAACAGTTTCGCAAACCAGAACTTCACTATGGGGGCTCCGCCCCCATAGCCAATCCTCTATGGGGGCCCGAGCCCCCATTGCCCCCATGTTCCGGCGCCCCTGGATGTAACTGTATTTGTTGTCATCGGTACAACGGCTATCTTATCCACCCTTACAGCTTCCCTTCTACTCCCATCATGTTTTCCGAATGAAACACGACTTTCGCTTGCGTATAAATGAATAACATAGAAACGAGCACACGTATTTCCAGTTCTGAAGCCAAAAGCGAGTTTTCTGCGATCACCTGGGTGCAGGCTTCATCTCTTTTCGCACTGCCATTCCGATTTCCAATAATAACTCCCCGACAAAGTCAACATATCGATATTGCTACATTGAAACGTTCCATAACTCCAATCCACGTGTCCCGTGGGGGATCCCGAGGGAATCAGGCAAATCGTTTGCCACGAGGAAAACAGGTAATAATGCAACATTCCGCATTGATGGGTCGATCTCTAACGCTCATACAGTGTGTTACAGCCAAATGAAAGTTTGTAAGCCACAGGAAAAATTTCTCTCGATAAGGAGTTTCAAAGTTCAGCTGTTCTATTGAAAAAAGATCTCTGAGCAAGAGAGACAATGAAAATATCTATAGAAGAGAGACAAGGCTCAGAAAAAATTTCTCTCGATAAGGAGTTTCAAAGTTCAGCTGTTCTATTGAAAAAAAAGATCCCTGAGCAAGAGAGACAATGAAAATATCTATAGAAGAGAAACAAGTCTCCGACCCTTCTACGATGCTCCAACAAAGTGAGCGAGTCTGTGAGCGAAGAATCACCAACAATACGGATTGCGTTCATCTGAATAGAATCAAGAAGCTTCAATGAATGACAAGACACGCTGGCCGTATCTGTGCCTTTGAATCATTGGAAGCTGACGAGGAGTGAAGTATTTCTTCGCACAAAATCCAAACTTCTGGGGAGCACCATATGGTTTTCTCCGTGAGAGATCATTACTGATCGTGATTTTCAGCATTAATAAAACATACATTTTCAACCCTTTATATTCTGGCGTAAACTGTTACGTACGTCCCTTCGGATTAATTTATTTACAAAATATTGTACGATTTTGACGTTAAGATCTATGGTTCCCAAAATAAATTTTTCAACTCCTACTATTTCAAACCGTTCCCTACGTATTTGACAGCTGGTAATGGCTCATTCAGAAAACAAGTGTATTCTAAATCAATGGCGGTCGCTTCCGGAATCGTCTTTGCAAATTATAGGATATATAACTTTGGACATAAATTTGATCTCTTGACTATACTCGATCGCCCAAGAACCAAATTCAACGAAATTTCGTTTCGAATTCTTTGCAAAATTGATTTGCAAATAATATTTTTGGGGCATTCGTTTTTGACAGTATGTGAATTGGAACTGTTTCTAGTTATATTCATGAAGCAATCAATTTTTTTACCTTCTCACTGCCATCCAGTGTATCGTTGATCATTGAAAATGAGAAATAACGTGTGCTAACGACCAGAAATTACCGCACAAGCACGGTGAAAGTAGAAAAAGTACGTAAGCCTCGTGCTGACAATTTTTGGTCGTGCGTAATAGGCTACTTATCCTTCTTGATACGTAATATACTATTATATTATTGCCTCTACAGAAATAGTGGGCGATCAGAAGTATCTTTTATTTTCATTCCATTTGATTTAGTGAAGTATAATAATAGACCCAGCGGCAGTAACAGGATTTTGTGGACCAATATATTGCCTCGAAAAGAGAAAATACTTGGGGAGAAACTGAATCGAAAAGGCACTGATTGGTACTTCAAAACGAATGTAGAATTTGCGTCTGTTTTGTTGGTACACACTGTATACTTCCAAAGAAAAAGCTCTCTGAATTTTCAATCTCACGATGGAACTAGTTCAAGTTGTAATATGGGAATTCTGTGAATTGATTTTAGTTTTCAGAAACGAAGTCGGGATAATCATGTGCTGAACCAGATGTAGGCTCAACGAGAAGTGGGTTGGCTGGTTAATAAAATCCAAGAGGTGGCGTTGAAAAATCTCGTATATTCGATTGCTTCAGTTATACTTATTATACGTTACTAAAAATGTGGAGAATGTTAATATCAAAATTTTGAATGACATGGTTAACAATTTAGCAATTCATACATGCACAGAAGGCGAACAATTAATTATAAATCAATATCATACATCAATATAAATGTTTTATGAAGAAAAAAAAGTAGTTTGACTTTATTTCAACAACTGGTACATATGACGAAATAGCCAAGAGCAAAAAATTACATGCATAAAAGCAAAAGCAAGTTTAAACGTTCAAATTCATACAGTTAATGCAACTTACCTACAAAAAATGACCTGCATCGAGTAGTTGACTGATAACGATCAGTTTCTCCCTTTTGCCGAATGGCTCAAACTTTATAACGCAATAATTATGACAATCTAATTTTCAATAGGTGTTACTCTGTTCAAAGCTCACGGGAAAAAGGCCGTAAATCAGCGATAAAGAACACTAGCCAAAAAAAAGTTCAAGTCCTCACACATACAAAAACTCTTGAACTTTTTTTGTACACCGCTCGAAATGAATGCAGATTCAAATTCTTTCTTGAAAATAATCGGTAGGAAACCCACAATTATTAAAACTTTGTTACTGGTTGATATTTATAAAATAATGAGCAAAATTAACCTCGCGTTTCGCCATCTAGTTGTCAAAAGACGAACACAATATTATGAGTTGAAGTTCTTTCAACGGCAAGAAATCTACGATTTTAATAATATTATTGACTTTTGTAAATGTCAAAGTCGAAAAGGCCTTATGAAAATAGTAAATAACACACAGTTTCATCTTATAACAAATAAACAAACAAAAGGTCCAAATTCGAATAAACAGTGAAGTTCGGTTGGGCTTTTTTGAGAAAATAGACATTATATGTATTTGTTGTTGCTTGTTTTTCATTCCGTTAACGGTAGTTAAAAGTTACGAGAAGTACTGCACCAGTAAAATATTCAAACCATATCTAGTGCTCTACCCTTTTTCTCAGCCAATGAGTAGTATATGGTTTGATGAGCAAGGAAGGAAACTAGTATTCCATTCGAGTTGTACACAATACTTTTTCCACGCCTAAGAGACAAAAAAGAGATTTTTTAACGAATAACATGAAATTCAAATTTGATCTCATTCAGAATTTCTATTTAGTTTCCAATCAATAAGTAAATGGAGCTGTCATTGCTTGAAATTTGACATTCCATTGGCATGTGATAATATATAAAGAGATAACACATGTAACACAAATTATTATTTTGTCAGGTAAGAAAATTGACTTGAAGACAACTGTAACACAATGAAGAAGACTGTCAGGTATCAAGGACAGTTAAGATGGAGCAGTTCTCTATTATAGCCGTAGAAGAAGATATTTTCCTTTGTTACGTAATCCAAGGACACAAAGTGGAAAGATCTTCGGATTCTTCATATTCATGCAAATTCAAAACACTTCTACTTTCTTTCCATTTGAAATGGGTCAGGTGCTATAAAAGTGAAATAATCTACTTCAAAATATCGTCAGCAATCCTTTCCTTATAGCGTGTGTTACAATGGTACGTATTAGCTCATTATAACAGTAATGCTAACAGATATTAGATAGTTTCGTATCAAAGTATCAAAACACTGAAAAATGTCAAAATTAATTTCAGGTGATTGCATGGTTCCGTGAGAACAAAAGTGTATATTTTTCAAATAGAACAATCTTTTCATTTTTATGTCATTGAAACGGTCCCTTGGTTCCCTACTCAACATTGAAATGTTTTTTTCCAACGGTGAAGCCCAAAGTGGCGTGTGATGTTCTGATCATAATTCACTTTCATACAGGTTGCTTCAAATGTTACTTCGATTTTGGGCAACTTCTTTTCAAGATCATTAAATTTTTTCAAATGGAACACCGTTTATATCAGTTAATCCCATTCTACATGGAATTTCCCGACCGATGATACCAAAGTACTATATGTTATTCCTTACAGTTTTTTCGTCCACATACGCGAATAGTGTACCTTTGCACTCACATCTATCACATTTATCTATTTGAGTATACCAGGATGTCAATGTTATTCCTGATAGTCTGTTTATAGTCTTCTATTGAATATTTCCCTCATATATAAAATGTCCCGTAAGAGCAATGCAATTGTCGAAAACTTACAGCGGTAATTGCATTGTATCAAGTCACCATAACAACACGTTTGAAATCGTATCGCTAGACGTCAGTAAACAACACAAATAAATAACAGATAGACTTCAAAAATAGAAAAATTTTTCGCGTTTAGGTGAGTACTCCATACAATCTATAGAGGAAAGTATAAATGAACAAAAAATAACATTTCCTTGAGAATTTTTCTATTCGTGAAATATTCCAATGAATTACATTCGTGCATAAAACTGACCAGATAATTTTGCATTCAAGCGTGATATCTTTTACAAATTGCATTCGGTTATTTTCATATTTTGTATAAGAGCACTCGTCCTTCGGACTCGGGCACTTTCGCCAAAATATGAAAATAACTCGTGCAATTATAACCGATAATGTCCCTATAGGACGAACTGCAGTCACGCTGCAAATATAAGTGGTATAAAAACATAGGGTGTTATTTATATTTCTCATTTTATAAGCTGATCTCCTACCACATAGTTCATCTGCAAATATTTCAAAATGTGGCCTTCTCAGTGATATAAAACTTGGGTGTTAAAGTTTTTCACATATCGATCAGCATTATCGAAATATTGAGCAAGTACACACACGGTATATTTACATCAATTTGAAGTATTTCAATTATATTTTGAATGATTCAATGGGTAAAAGTTGGAAGAATAATTTAGTCACACAAATAGTTAATGATATAGAAGAAAAGAACTAAGGCCAAACCCAATTGTATTAAACTGAAGTCACCAACATTTCCTCCAACTAATATCCATTGTTGGTTGTGAATTCATGCAAAAGTAATTTTCATCTTTTACTTTCACTTCAACTTTGTGATTTTCACTTAGAAGATATTGCCGTTGTGTACAGCATAAATGTGTGCCTTAATCATAACTCTGATTGGAAGGGGATGATTCAAAATCAGCTTCTTTCATTGGTGGCCATAGAATTCTAGTTCTATTGTTCTGTAATTTTTGTAGACACTTGAAGAGCTGGAATTTCTGGAGTTAAAATAGAATTGAAAATGTTAGTGCATCATCAAATATGGTCTATAGAAGTAGGTTTATTTTTTGAAGTGAAAGCTGAGGTGAAAATAACTGTTGGATAAATCCACATTCACTGACTGACGACTGAATTGGTGATGATGAATTAGTGAATGTCACATTCACAAGGAGTTATTGGACACAAAATCGAGTTTTCTTCAGTGAATTCTTATAAGATGATTGGAAGTTAGTGAAATAACACAAACGCTGAAGAAATTGAATTTTGCAATTGATTTCAAAGCAATATGATTTCTGAAAGGACCTTCTCAATGCTTCTAGTTGAACAGTCAGGGGTTACCCAGAAGCAGGGTCGAGATCTTTACTTCGTAGGATGTTATTTCAGACTTTAAAATCTACCCATCTCGGGATATGTTGTAGGGTACCGAATGAGGTTTCATGCGGATATTCGTCAAGATAAGCAGCGCCAAAGTGGAAGCCGTTGGAAATTACTTTGCCCCAGAGAAAGGATTATCTCTACTTCGTAAACAATAGTGAAGCGTGGAGAGGTGAGTGAGAAGGCGCTTTTCCGGAGTTTAGAAAGTTTCGATGAGGAAAATGCTCAACTTTTCAAGGGGAGTTTTAAGATAATTATAAGTTTGAAACTTCACAAGTATGATGACGACATTCGAAGAAAGAACGTGAAATCTCAGATGTTTCATGAAAAACAATGCTATCTTGAAGAAATCTTGAATAATATACGGTCCGATCGGATAGAATATTGTGTACAGATGATATTAATTCATTGAACGATTATTTCCCAAATTTGAAGGAGAATACTGTGTGGGCGTTAAAAGTCTTCCCCTAGTTCTATTCCCTATCAAATAATCTTCAAAGTGACGAAAGAAACTATACAATGGTATTGAGTGAGACTTATTGAGATTGAGCTATTTCTCTGAATATTCATTCCGAATATAGAAAATTGAATTTATAAACCATATATTGCAACTAAAGATACCACGTCTACTGGAAAGTTTAGTTTATTCATTCAATCCCAAGAAACACATGTGCTCAAAAAGGAATGTAAGTATAAGAATACAAACAAGGTACGTGAAAAAGAAGACATACAGAAATAAATAACAGATAGTTTAAAAATACAACTGAAATGAACAAAAAAAAAACATAATATATTACTGCAAATTATTCATTTGTTCATGAAATATTGCTTCAAGTTACGTTTGAATTTAAACATATTTTTGTAATTTTTGGAATTTTTAGGTAAATTATTGTGATTATTTTCCTCAATGAGAATAAACAATGAAAAAGTTGAAGGCTTGACTGCTTTCACAGAGTTTTACAGCGATTAAATGCACTAGACCTTTCAACCGATTAAACTGATCAAAATAAACCGTATGGCTCACTTTTCAGGTACTATCTTCGGTACTGTATTGTTCCTGTGTCTGATTTCGATGCTTCCTGAGTTTCCAAGTTTTCTGTAAATAATCACAACATATATCCTCCCTTCACCATAATCAATCGACCAAAATGCATGGATTTCCATGATTTTCAAAATTTCGCTTTCGTGCAAACGCTTTCGTGTATAATAATCGAGGATAAAATCTCTCGACCTGAGGTTTCAGGATTTTATCAAATTATTATACAGTCAAGTCATTTGCTAAGCAAAATTTCGAAAATCATGGGAGTGCAGCACACTTTTCAACCGATTAAGCTTGGTGCATTCGGGATATAACTCTCGAATATGTATTCCATTATAAAGAAGTGATTTTTTGCCGAAGTTACTTTCTATCTTCACCGTATAAAAATGTTGTGACTGTCTTGTGCTATGATCGTGAATACTAGAAATTTGAATGAAATTCCATACACCGTGACTATTGTTTGTAGAGACAAAATGTATAAATATGCAAACTCCTCAATCTCTCTTCAACACAATCCAAATTGAATAGGTGTCGAGATTCGTACAAATTTATAGTGAATTCTGAGCACTATAGCTAAAATACATTTTATTGATCTGTTCTGTAATGCTTTCAGAGGTAGCAATGAAGAATTGATTACCGTTCCCCACACTGAGATTATATATTGCAATTTCAAAAAAATGTAAATGAAGTAAATGATAAGGAGATATTTTCTGGGTACATGGTTCTGTATTGTATATAGAATTCCAACGATGGGTGATATTTGTTTTCTCAACTGTGTTATGTGAGTGGCCCATGAGAGAACTGGACCAATACAATAACCCCAAGAAATCGATGGATTTGCCATAATTTATTATATTATTTCCAAACATTATTTTTGTCAGTTGCTTAGTTCTGATCAGTCTTTTTTCAATCAAAATAAATGAGCATTTATGAAAATCAAGCGTTTATTTATGAGCCTCCAACCAAAGTATTTTTTTTCAAGATCATCTTCAACTTTTGATTCAATTTCCTCAATGCTTTTTGAAAAATATATGAGAGTAGTATCATCTAATTATAATTAAATTTCACCATTAAGATTCAAACTAACGATATAGTGTTGCGTTTATGGAAATAACGACAAAACATTCCTAATTTTCAGTTCCTCTTTATTCAAATAATTGACTGGAGGTAATGAAAAATGAAGTATTAGGTACATGGAAGACGCATACCTAGGAAACACATCTGAAATAGAGCACTAAATCACCATTATGCCAATCCCGACGTGGGGTTTGAAATCGTGGCGCTCCCAAATCCTACAAGTATTTTTTCCGAAAAAGCTTATTCTTCATACGTGTTTCTAAATTTCTCTCTTTCGGCGACCGGTGGAAAGATATTTTAAAATTTTTCAGTGGCGTACGTGCTACTTCCATTCATCATTTCATTTTTGAAATAATACCAAAGTTGGGTTATTAGAATGTTTCTACAACACTAGTTAGAAAAATAAAAAATGTAACTTTCTAGAAAATATTCAGTTCGAAAAAGAAATTTCAAATTCCAAAAAGAAATCTCCCTAACCAAATACATTCTGGAGTGCTTATATTCCCGCTAACGTGTGTACACAGGGCATTTACACAAAAAAGCTTTCCCTGATATGATATGATAGCTATTACAAATTATCTCTGTCCTAAACGGACAAAAAAGAGATAGGCACTCAGTTTCTCCCTTAACAACCTCGAAACTCTTGAAAAACTAACACACTAATTTCCAAAAACGGCACGTTACCGTTTCATTAGTCAGTTCTAATCTATACCTAATAATACATTTTTCGCCTCGGTATATAATATTATTTCAAGCTCACAATGCATCAGGAAAGGATGCATATGCTCACTTGAATATCCCGTATGAAAAATCAAATATTTGGACGAAAAACTGCAATATTCTCATAACGAAAGTACATAACATAAAAGAACGATGAATTGCTGTACATTTAATTTAGTTTCTCATATCATCGTGATCACTGACGCATCCAAAGTTCTCATCATGTTTAATAACATGCAACAAGCTCTTACGGGAAAAGAATTCGAGAAAAATTCTACTCTGCTCTGCATCCTTCACACGCTCGGGGAGACTTAATTACTTTCAAACGCTTTAAACTTTTAGTGTTTGCGAGAATAATCTTGAAACACTGCGGGATGAATATGAAAACATCAAAATGAAACGAACTCGCCAAGTGTGAATTTTGAATGTGTATGCCAAAAGGTGCGCTTCATGTCTCATTTTGCGATTCGCTGAGCTGAGAAATATATCGTGATTATTTCAAACTCGCCTACTGAGGAACCCTCTGGAGATAATAAAACCTCAGATATAAAGTAGCTAGCAATAGATGCAAGAGTGGAAAGTAAGAACTACAATCTACCGAAGAAAGTTGATCGAAACAATCTAGATAGATCACTAGCTCTTCAATGGTACACTGCCTAAAAACAATCTTCTTTTATCCACATACTGTTATGTTCAAAGAACACCGCATGAATCAAGAGCCAGAAGATACGAATTAACATTGAGTAAAAATATTTTGGAGTTTGTGAGCCATAGGAAAAACCTCCTCCAATAAGGAGTTCTAAATTTCAGCTGTCCTATAGAAAAAAGATCCGTGAGCATGAGAGGTTCGACAGGTCTCCAAGCTCACAACAGAGGGTTGAGAATTCCGCACTCGACTGGTCATCCGTGTTGATGTTGGCAAAGGTAGAACGATTGACAACAATTCAGAAGAGCATCGACCGTGAAAATATCTATAGAAGAGACCCTTCTTCGATGATCGAAGTGAGCGAGTTTGTGAGCGAAGAATCACCAACAAGGCGGATTTCTACTTTATGGATATAATCAAGAAGTTTCAGTCAATGTTTTGGTGCTGAGCTCCATACGTGAGAACTACAGGGGTGCGCAAAACTCCGGATTAAATGTAATATCTTTTTAACCAGTAACTTGAAAAAAAAATCGCTGAAACACGTCATTTGACTTGAAAGTGTACGCATTTTTTGGCGATAAAATGAAATATTTTTTTTCAACCCCTTAGCTGCAACCACCCCCAACTTTTTTTTTTCAAATGCAAACCTATGTCGTGTGTGGGCTCATTGAAAAGCCCGTAAAAAATGGAATCTGACCTTACCCTTTTTTTTACCCACGAAATGAGGAAAAACTCTTAAGTTAGAAATACCTACTTGGTGCTATCTACGGGTGAATTAACGTTGCAAAAAACAAATACATATTTCTTATCAGAGCATTAAATTTGGTACAAAAAATGCAACAACTGTTTTCCTCTTTTTGAAGTACACTGGTCAACAATTGCTTGGGATGGAAGTTATTTTATGTGTAAGTTTTTTGTGAAAAAATAAATTCCAAAGAATGTTGTTGCTAGATTACGTTATCAGTTTTACACATAAATCAATATAATTTGTTGTGGTGCCTGCCCAGGTTGGTCTTTTCTTAAAATTTGTAAACTTTCAGAAACTAGGTACTGGTGATTCTTAGCAATTGTTGAGCAGTGTACTTCATCATATGCTGAATGCCACTTATTTGTTTTTTGTAACGATAATTCACCCGTAGATAGCACTAAGTAGGTGTTTCTAACTTCTAAGAGTTTTTTCTCATTTCGTGGTAACCACATAAGTGAAAAAAAAGGGTATGGTCAGATTCCATTTTTTACGAGCTTTTCAACGAGCCCATACACGACATAGGATGGCATTTTAAAATAAAGTTGGGGAGGGTTGCAGCTACGGGGTTGAAAAAAATATTATATTCCATTGCCAAAAAATGCGTACACTTTGAAATCAATTGACGTGTTATAGCGTTTTTTTCCCAAGTTACTGGTTAAACAGATATTAATTTTATTCCGGACTTTTGCGCACCCCTGTATATTCTAAGTCTGGCCTATCTGTGCCTTGTAGATCATTGAAAGCTGACGAAAAGTTTAGTATTTCTTCACAAGAAATAGAAATCCATGCGTCTGGTAAGCACGTTGGGCGATCGATTTCACATGGTTCTCCCCATTAGAGATTATTACTGATCGTAATTCTTAGCATAGACATACTTCACTTTGTATCCTGGCCTCTGAATATAGATTAGAGATAAATCGGATTTCTTCGAGATAAGACATGCCTGGGTTTTTCCAGCGTTAAATCCCATCTCATTCTATTATTTTTGACAAGTCATTGTTAATACTATTGATATGGGGACTCTGGACGAGAAACTACTATGAGGAGTACCGTCCTCAAATCTATGCTCCGAGCAAAATGTTTACTCCAGCAAATCATTGATATGAAGCAGAAAAAAGTGGGCGCCAGAACTGAACCCTACGTGAATGACCCATTTCCTAGAAATAAATCACCATAACACCAAACTGATATTTTTGCATTCGATGCGCGTTCAGGAAAAGAAAATTGATACTATATCTAAAGACTGGGGTTAACTGTTACAGACCTAAAGTTTTTCATTCCAATATGGACTTCGTTTGTTACTAATACTTGTTCTTATCAATAAACTAGTGCAGCTACTACCTGCAAAGTACTGCCACTGCAGGTAGTATTATTTTAGAATTTAATTAGAATAAGTATCGAACAAAGTCCACATCGGACCGAAAAACTTTAGATATATAAACAGCTAACCCCAGTCCCAAGATTTAGCATTAATTTCTTTCTTCTGAAGATGCTGAGCTTGTTAGCGAAACGCTCGTCGAGTGCAAAAATATCAGTTTGGTGATAGGGTATTTGATCTCTAAAAAGAGTTTCTGAATCTAGAAGGAGAGAATATCAGACGATACTCTTCAACAACCACACCTATCAGATAAGAAACTCTTCAGCAAAGCACACAATTGAGGAAGTAAACCAGAAGACGGCAGTTTGGCAAGGAGACCCCGATGCCAAACTCGATCAAACGCTTTTGAAATATCGAGTGCAACAGCTTACGTCTCTCTGAATTTTTCGATGGAGTGCTGCCAAATATGTGAAACATACGCCAAAAAGTTAATGGTTGACTGGTTGATATCCCAGATATTGGATAAGTTTCATACTGAATGATTTTCCCATAACTTTGGAAATAATGGAAAGCAATGTCACTGGTCTGTGATAACGAAGAGAGGTTATTATTTGAAGAACTATTTTTGGCTCCGAATAAACAAAAGGAAATATACATCTTCTGCAAACACTATCTGTTGAGGCAGTGAAGTAGCACCTTTAGATGGACTCTTCCTTCTTTGCGAATAAAGCAAATGTCTATGAATGATAAACAGGTACCTGTCAACAGAGAGTTTTTTTCGATACTACATTCATGAAAGTTTAATTCCTCAAACTTCATTATCCCCACAACATTTCTGGAAAGGTAATTATTTCCCTAAACAAAATTTTCACTTGGAAAGGGGACCTCTCATATACCATCATATCAATATTCAATAAGGATTCTCAATTCAACTACCTAAATCACGATGTTCAAGATATTAGGAGTGAATTGAATTATCCCATTTATCTTTGTTGTCCGAATAAAAATATCTCGCTTCCGCCTTGCCGTTCAGTTCACGGAGGAGAATATATTGCTTTCCAATCACGTACCAAAAATGTGTTTGCAGTCCAGAAATTATTTATCAGCCTCCGTATTTATTACTCCAACTGCTGCTTGGGTACCTAGCGAACATACAAAGTATTTCATTCTACTTTCAAGTCGGGGTTATCTATAATTTATTGTAACCCACTTGGGTGGATAATAGAACGGAAGGAAAGAAGAGATAGTAACAGTATCATCCAATCTCACGGTTGGACTTGCAAGAACGGGTCCAGATTCGAGATTTTCTATGCAGGGATGATGTAATCTACAAGAAAAATGAGCGGTATCATGAAAATATATACAATTCAGATTCTTTTTTTTTTTTAGGTATTAAAAGGTACTTACCAGAAATACGTAGCAATCCCATAAAAGAAGGACAAGCCAGTATGAAATATACAGATGAAAAGAAGGCAGCGTCACGAATGGAAGTGAAAGGGCTCTACAGAAATGGAAAACTCGAAATTTATGGACTATTTCACTTGGAGAAATTTGGACGAAAGAAGACAACTACTGTCAAAAATATAATGAGGTTCAATGGCGGATTCAAGTTTTGGTGTCATT